>JALPQD010000271.1:2990229-3253740 GCA_023101885.1 Typhlomys cinereus
AATAAATAAAAAAATTCAAAGCGCTTCTGAACCCAAGCACTTCGGATCAGGAGTCTCAGCTTGCTGTAAGATCCGAATGCACACACTCTTGGGAGTGCCAAGTTAAAATTGAGAAAAGTGTATTTTGGTTCATAATTTCAAAGGCTCTGGCCTTTGGTCAGCATGCCTGTTATTTCAGAGTCTGTGGAGAGCACAATTTATTATGGTGGAAAAAGGTTCTAAGAGAAGCTGTTCATCGCAGGACAGCCAGGAAGCAAGGAAATAGCTGGAAAGGGGTGGAGCCCCAATATCTCCTTCACCCTAATATCTATGTGAAGGGCTACTGCTGGTCCTTCATGGACTTCAGCAAACCTTCAGCCTTTTGAAGACCAGCTGTTACCATGGTGATGAAGCTGCATCTAAGGACACATATATGCTCTTGTTTACCAAGGAGAAAACATTGAAAAGTTTGGAGACACAACGCAGACAACAAGCAGATATTGCCCAGATGACCTGGCTTCCTTCCATTGGGCCACCTTTATTCATTCAGCCTGTTATGAACAGCTCGTGCCCCTAGATAATTTGAGGGTAAGGGACAAGAAGGGAAGAGGACACAACCCTCATATCAACTGTCAACAGATCATAGATAGAAGCAAGAGCTGCTAGATGTAAGCGCCCAACACGAACATCCAACTGAAAGATGCTAAGTTATCCCAGAAACAGACAGATATGTTTTTCTACCAGACACCAATGAATCTATTTTCTGCTTTGAAAGTCAGAGCAATAAGATGCTTGAAGTGTGTTATGAGAAGGACCCACATTCCATATAGTAGTATCATGGGGTTCCAATAGCCTTCTGTTACTGTTTGGATATGAGTGCCCTCCCCCCACCAGGCTCATGTGTTTGAATCCTTAGTTGATGTTTGGGAAGGTCATGCCACTTTGGGAAGTGGAGGAACATCATGGGTGTAACCCGAGCCACTTCCAGCTTCTCCAGCCAGTCAGGCCTTTTCCTCCACAATGGACTTATCTCCCCTTTGGTATTCCTAAGCCAAATAAATCTCTTTTCTTGGTTAAGTTGTGTTAGAGCATTGTCTCACATCCACAGGGAGAGTAACTGCCACACCTTCCATGGACGTCAGGGGAAGGGTGTGGCCCATGGTCAGGCTTCCAGGCAGGAATGGTCAGACACACACCCTCCTGGGAAAGGCATTTAGAGAGTTCTGTCCTCCTCCCTCACACAGCTTTGTTCCAAGCCCGCTCATCTGCTGCGATGAGCACATTGGAGTGGAGCCTGTGATCAGAACTACCAGCTGGGGCATGTGGTGATGCCCACCTGTGGCCGCGGGAGTCAGAAGGGTGCGGGAGGTGCCTGGACAACATAGAGAGACCCTCAGTCAAGAACTCTCTCTCCACAAATAGACATGACGCAGAGGGTGATTGTCATCAACACTAGCACAGTAGCTGTTGCTAAACAGGCAGCAGAACAACGTTCCACATGGCCCCTGACAGAAGCAGATATCAAAAGTTTAAGATTTGCTGAGGGTTCTGGTTTGATTGTTGTACAAGTATGTGCTAATGAACACATCACATGGCAAACCACGAATACGTGTGAACCACCAAGCACACAAAATCATCCTGGATCTCTTCTACCTCCTTCTTGCTTGGCTCTGAGATTTCTCAGGCTCTGCCCACCAGAGCTGGCAGTGCAGGCCACCGCCATTTCTGCCTGTTGTTTTTTTACGTGGGACCTGGGATCCGAACTCAGGACTTCCTGCTTTTGAGGCAGAGTCTTAACCCCTGAGCCATCTCTCTAGCCTGAAGAATTATTTTGTTAAGGCAAACCCCTGAGCAAGTCTGTAAAAATTTATCTAATGAATATGGAAAGACTTAGCCTCATGGTTGGTGGGACCATTTTATGGGCAGGAGAATAAGACAGAAAGGAAATTTTTTCTTTCTTTCTTTCTTTTTTCTTTCTTTCTTTCTTTCTTTCTTTCTTCTTCTTTCTTTCTTTCTTTCTTTCTTTCTTTCTTCTTTCTTTCTTTCTTCTTTTCTTTCTTTCTTCCTTTTTCTCTTTCTTTCTCTTTTTCTTTCTCTTTCTTTCTTTCTTTTCTTCTTTTTTTTTTTCTTTTCTTTCTTCTCTTTCTTTTTTTCTTTCTTCTTTTCTTTCTTTCTTTCTTTCTGTAGACCAGTAAGGTGGAAATATGTCCTGTCTCCTCTTCCTGTGGATAAAATGTGGGTCAGTTCCCTTCGTTCCTATGCTGGGTATCATCCTCCTGACATAACAGAATCTAACCTACAGAATTATAAACTGAAATAAAATCCTTTGTTCCTTTATTTATTTATCTATTACAGCAATGGATTTGAAACTAAGCCAGCAGAGCACTTCCCTAGTGGGCAGCCCTGGGCCCTGATGCCATTAGCAGCTAACCACAGGGCTCCCAGACATCCCTAACGAGGAAAGGTCCGCAGCCGGAGCAACTCAGAGGGTGCCCACTCTGCCTACATGAATGCCTTTGAGAAAGGAACCTTCCCTTTGTGTGCCAGCGAGTAGCATTTAGTAGCTTTAAAAGTAATGTAAGTGCTCTGCTTTGACTTTCCCTCTGAGCTAAGAGCGTTTGCAGTCAAAAAGAAAGGGCCAGGATGCAGAGGCTCTTTGTTAAATAATGCTGCCTTATGGGGCAAGAATATCTCAAGGGCATCAGAAATTAATCCCCCTCATATCTCACCGTCACCTTTGAAACTCTATCTGTGGGCACCACAGGAAAAAAAAAAAGCAATTTTTTTTTCTGAATTTGATATTATGTAAGAAGATTTCCCCAAACAGTTGTGCACACTCAAGCCCTGGCCGCACTAGCTGGCTGGCACACGCACATTCATCCCTGTCTTTGGACCAGACTCTCCTGTGAGCTTTCTGAATGTGATGGATTGAACAGACTGTGGCAACAGATGGGGAAAATAATCATCTGATTCTGACATCATGTCGAGAAATAGACTCAATGAACAATAATTAGAAAAAGCCATTCTGAGCCCCAGCACGCAACTCCAAACAGACAGCTTGGGTTTGGGGAGACGGCTCAGTGGGTAAAACGTCTTGCTGTGTAAGCTGGGGGACCAGATTTGATCCCCAGAACCCACATAAAAAAGCCTTGTATGGGCAGCGAACACCTCCAGTCCCAGTACCGACAAGAAAGATATAAGATAGCGAACAAGGCCAGGCAAAGCTGCAAACTCTGGGTTCAGTACAAGATCCTGCTCAAGATTAAGATACTGGGCTAGAGAGATGGCTCAGGGTTAAGACTACTCTGTCTCACAAGCAGAAGGTCCTGAGTTTGGATCCTAGGACTTACCCAGACATGGTGGTGGCCTGCACTTCCTGCTCTGGTGGGAGGAGCCTAGGAAATCCAGAGCAAAGCACTAAGGAGGTAGAAGCAATTCAGGGTGATTCCCAAAGTCACCCTTGGCCCCCCACTGGGACACACAGTGCCTTCTAATACACACACAAATAAAATAAATAATTTTTTAAAATTAAGATACAGAACAACTGAAGACACATTGACCTCTGGCCTCCACGTGTGCACATTTGATATGCATCCATACAACACAGACACATATGAACACACAGCACACACACACATTAAAAAAAAAAAAAAAACTAGCAAGATTTACCAGAGTTCAGAAGAGAATCAGATGGCAACAACCATCTTCGTATAGGAGGATGTGGAGATGAATTCTAAACTCGGGGCTGAGCTTGTCTTTCCAGAAGATTATGTGTTCATTAGCAACCTGAAGCTTCCCAAGGAAGCTCTGAACCAGGCAGGTTCACTAACCTCATAGCAGCTAAACCCTGGAGAATCCTGTAGGACACTGACCCAGAGTGCGCACGCGCAACACACACACACACCACACACAGCTACCTCGGCAGAGAACTGAGTAGACCAGCCATGCCCTGCTGTGTGTTCGTCCGGAGCAGGGAGAGGCCAGGGCAGCAGGCGCCTACCTGTGCCCGCAATCTCTTTGTCTTTCAGAAAGTGTTTGCTATGTCCACTGTCTATAGATGATAGCTTTTTTGAAAGATCGAAATGCAGGGCTGGCAAAATATCTCAGCGAGTAAAGGTTCCTGCAATTAAACCTCACAGCCTGAGTTCAATCCCTGAAGCCACATGACAAAGGAGAGAAGCAATCCCGAAAGTTATCCTCTGGCCTCCACACACATTGCTGTAAGCATTTTCTCTCTGTCTGTGTCTGTCTGTCTGTCTGTCGTCTGTCTCTCTCTCTCTCTCTCTCTCCTCTCTCTCCTATATATATATATATATATATATATATATATAAATTGAAGCACAACTGTAAACTGCTTGGCCCTAAACAGGACATCTAAACCACCCTGCCTCCACTGCAAGGCTCAGGAAACATCGCAGAAGAGGGAGCAGTAAGATTTTAAGAGCCTGAAGTGGGACAGGGAGTGGCCACTCACCACCTTCTAGACGGGACAGGGCTGTTGCATTCATGAATTCCTGCATATCTGTGTATCCTTACAAGACCTGCACGAGAACTGTTCTGCCGACATTTCGCCATGGAAGGGGAAAGATCTCAAAAGGCTCTATGGCTCCCTGAGAGAATGTTGTGGGTTAACGCTGACAGGAAGGAAATGGAGGATGCTTTCCCCAATGGTTACCCGCTGGTGCATGTATGATTCAGGTTCCAGCAATGTCCTCTGTTTGGAGTAGAGCTTTTGTGTTGATAAGGGGGCTGCCATGAGTGGAGACCTGGTGGCCATAAAGGAACGTGGGCATGGAGCCTCCTGCTACCGTTTGGATTGAAAGGTCCCCTAAAGACCCCTGTGGTGAAGGCTCAGTCCCCAGCCTGTGACACTCTATTGGTGGTGACGGAACTTCAGGAAGTGGGGGACTAGTGGGAGGACATTAGATGATTGGGGGGAATGGCCCGAAGACCCCTTCCTGTCTCTTTCTCTTCGCTTCATGGATACCATGAGGTGAGCAAGCCTTTTCCACCACTGTGACGTACCACATGCCACAGGGCCAAGCAACCATGGATTTAGACCTCTGAAATCAGAAGCCAAAACTGAACCTTCCCGCCTTACAAGTTGACTACCTCAGGCTTTTGCAGTGATGGTGGTGAATAGCTCCTAAACGTTGAAAGATTCACAGGAAAACCCTTTTCTGGGGATGTTGGGGACCCCATCAGAGAGCTGGGAGGAGGGAGGCAGACGGCACCACTCTGGGCTGTGGCCGAGACTCTAAAGGGACATTAACAACAGGCTGCCTCTCGTGACAGGTAGGAGCTTGGAGCATGAGCTCTTGTTCAAGTACCAGAGGAGGCTTCTAACCAGATGAACGGCCCTCCAGTTTCACTTGGCAGGTAAACACCTTAGAGGCATTAAGTAGTTAGGTGTGCTTAATTTGTAATTATAAACAGAATAGGAATTAGACCATCTGCATCATGTCTCAAGAAGAGCACATAGAAACCAAGGGAAAAGAATTAGAGAATCCTTATTTTTAAAAGCACTGAGGGCCAGGCTCAGTCAGTAAAGCACGTGAGTCCGAGAACTTGAGTTCAGATCCTCAGAATCCACGTAAAACAAGGGAGGCCTGGTGATATGTGCTTGAAATCCTAGCACTGGGGAGGCGGAAACATGTGGATCCCTGGGACTCACCAGAAGCCCGGCTGACTCGGTGAGCGCTGAGCCACTGTGGAAACCTGTCTCAAAAACACCCAGGGTGGGGCTGGAGAGGTGGCTCGGCCAGCGAGGCGACTGACTGCTGAACAAGCATGAGGACCTGCGTTCAGATTCCCAGAACACATATCGATGTGTTCAACCCGGTGCAGTGGTGCACGTCTATAAGCCCAGTGCCCAGGGGCTAGCAGCTGATCCCCGAAACTCTGGCACACATTCATGAGCATCCTCTGCACAGATACCACAATAACAGGACACACACCCACACACACACACACACACACAGAGCTTTGGAACTTCTTCAGGGGTCCAACTACTCCAGCCGGCTTTCTTGGACCGGGGCTATTTTGTCGATGTTGTGACTGTCTGGCCCATAGAAACTGCTGTCTCAGGAACCCAGGAAAGATGACCGTAACGGGGTATATGATCCATGTGGTGGCCACCTCACCTCCAGGTGGTCACCCTTGGTGATGCTAGTGTCCTGTGAGGAAGGGGGCACCTTCGTCTCATAGACAGTTGTGCACCTGACTCACAGGACAGAGAAACTAAAGGTGGAGTTGTCTGCAGTTGACTGATTATAATAGGCCCAGACCCCAGTGACAGTGCTGTCTCAGGACTTTGTCACTCCCTCAAGCCCCCTGGTTACTGTCTATCCCATTGGCTATTATATAGATTTCCTTATGGATAGCTTTGATAAAGTACTGACCCAAGCAACTTCGAGGGAGGAGCTTAGCTCGAAATAATCATAGTGGGAAGTCGAAGAAGAGCTTAAGGCAGCAGTCAGCACACCCCAGTGAGGAACAGAAAGGGAATGAATGAACACTTGTCCCTGCTCTCCACCACTACTCTGTTCTTGTACAGTATGAATCCCAAGCAGAGGGAGTGGCCCCACCCTCAGTGGGCTGGGTCTTCATGCATCAATCATGCAATTAAGGCATTCTCTCACAGGCATGTCCAGAGGTCAACCTCCCTCCTGTGTGTGCCCAGAGCCCTGCCTCCAAGTGGTTAAGTTGACAGTACTAACCACCATAGCAGTTTTTTCAAAGTACCAATTTGGAGGCTCACAGTGAGACCACAGTCCAGGCCAAGCATCACCATCGTTAACCATGGAGAAAACCATACAGATGCCAGGACCAGGAGATTGCCACATCATCCCAAACCTGTTTTCTCAGATACTGGAGAAGTTTTGAAACCTGTGGACTCTTTTAAAAATTAAGTGTTTAAGGGAAGTGCACTGATGGCCATGCCTCAGAATACATTGTTTTTAATGCGATGGAGTAAGCACTGGATGTTCGGATGACAGGGACAGCAGCATGCAAACACTCGCGGCAGAATGAGCGGGAGGTAGGCATGTCATACATTCACTGTCCAGTCTCGCTTTTGTGTGTTATGTGGGGGGTTTACATCTTTGTATGCAAGTGTGTGCAGACATTTGCAGATGTATGCTGGTGCAGAAGAGCCAGAGGACAGCCTCGGGTGTCATTTCTCAGAAAACATCCACCTTGTTTTTGTCTGTTTGCTTTTTGTTTGTTTGTTTTTGTTTTTTTGTTTTTGGTTTTTTTTGGGTTTTGGGTGGGTTTTTTTGTACTTTCTTTTTTTTTTTTATTTAGTGTGTGTGTGTGGTGTGTGAGAGAGAGAGAGAGAGAGAGAGAGAGAGAGAGAGAGAGCGCACCATATATTCCTGTGAAGGACCAAGGGTGACTTCAGGAATCATCCTGGATTGCTTCTACCTCCTTCTTGCTTTGCTCTGCCTACCAGAGCAGAAAATGCAGTCCACCTGGTGTTTTCACATGGGACCTGGGATCAAACTCAGGACCTTCTGCTTGCAAGGCAGAGTCTTAACCCCTGAGCCAACTCTCCAGCCTGTTTGCTTGTTTATTGAGACAGGATCTCTCACTGGGGCCTGGAGCTGATCAGACCAGACTATCTGGACAGCCGATTCCAGGGGGTCTGTCCATCCCTGCCTTTCCTGGGATTAAAAGTGCATGTCACCATGCCTGGCTTTTTATGTGGGAGCTGGAGATCTGAACTCAGATCCTCATACCTGCACAGACAACAGGCACTTTACTGACTGAGTCTTCTCCCCAGACCCAGAGCTCATGACTTTTTTAAGGGAATAAGACCTGAAAGTCTGCCCACGTCCAATGCAGCATGGGATTTGCAGTTGGTAGCACCATCACATGGCAGCATCAGATTCAGGAGGCTAATGGTATCAAAGAATCTATCAAGTTTACCTACAGTGAGAAAATGCTCACAAGTATTCTCCCACGCCAAGCAATGTCACGTAGTTTCAAAACATTCACTGAGGACAAAGAAAGCCCCAAAGTTCCGAAGAGAAATGTCGCTAGGAAGCAGCCCTGGCTTCTCAACAGCAACACCGGCTTGTGAGGGAGAAGCGGTGCTTTCCTCTGGACCAGGCTGGACTCTGTGTGGGGCACACCTCCTGGCATGAGGGGTTGACTCAGAAGGGCTGAGATGCGTTTATGGAGCAGCAGCTCCGTCCGGGACAGGCAGCCTGGACAGTGACAAGAGGATGTAAGCCCAGGCTCTTTCTTCGCATCGGAAGGAAGCAGGAAGAAAGGCTGTTCCTCCATGTTGGGGAAGAAATGAGGTTGCGAATGATGCACAGCATCCAGCAGCAGGAGATGAACCCTGTGGGTTAGGTGAGGTACATACTGAGCGGGAAACGGCACCAGAAACCCAGGTGAATGAGAGTCGCAACATCAAAAATGGTAGTGCA
Organism: Typhlomys cinereus; assembly: GCA_023101885.1. Taxonomy (NCBI): domain Eukaryota; kingdom Metazoa; phylum Chordata; class Mammalia; order Rodentia; family Platacanthomyidae; genus Typhlomys; species Typhlomys cinereus. Next base: position 2,998,644 of record JALPQD010000271.1, read on the forward strand.
GCTGCTGGAGACCACTGCGCTCTGAGCATAACAGCCGCGGCCCAGCTGTGACCACCCACAAGAGACCCTCTGGGTCCAACACATCTGCAAATGTCTGCACACACTTGCATACAAGGAGAGGAAAGGGTGGGGAGAGTCACTGGACCTTCACATAAGATCCTGGAAGCTCACACTCCCAAGCACCCCCTCCTTGCTTACGTCTTTCTGCCTCAGCCGCCCATGGTTTTGGGAGGTGCTAGAGCACATGAGGGTGACAGGTCGACTAAAGGGAACATGCCATCTGTGCAAGGGAAGTCATCGTCTGTCACCAGCAGCTTTTCTGGGGTCACCCCACGCTCCTGTAGGTAACTCCTTCCCCATGCTCTTCAAGTCCAGTAGCCTTCCTGCTTCACCAAGTTAGATTTGGGAGGAAGGATTTCTGTGGTGGGGTGAGTAGACTGTTTGGAAAGCTAACGCAACACTACCGGGTGAGCTAACGTTAGTGTTGCGTTAGCTTTCCAAACAGTGGAGGGAACTGAGCTGTGGCATCATTTTAAGGAACTGGTAAGTGATAGTGTGTTCATTGGCTTTCTGTCTCTATGAGGACTAGCCAGGATAATCAACGTGAGGAAGAAAGATTTCTCTTGACTTCCAGAGTCGCCCTGGAATATCTGACCCATGGTGCAGCACAGTGAATGTTCTCATGGTCAAGAGGCAAGGAGGAAGAGAGAAAGATGGGGCTAGGGTTCTACATCCTCCTGGAGGATGCACCCCATTGTCCTTAAGTCCCCCCAAGAGGTCTCATTTCTTAAATGTTCCACCTCTGCCCACCTGTTTCATGGGAAGGACCCAGCCCTTAACACGTGGGGCCTGGGCATCTAGAGATGTTAAGAACTCTCTTGTTCTTGCTCCTTTAGGAACACACGTCAGTGATTTGGAATGACAGGCCATTCCCCGGGGTGATTTTGATACCTCAGTCAGATGATCCGTGTGTTCTGTTTCTTAAATCAGTGCACATGCGTGACAGTATGGAAAGGTCAACATGTGAAAGTACTGCCTCAAAAAGGAACAGGGAAGGGGTCAGCGAGATGGCCCAGAGGGTAAAGGTGCCCACCTGCAAGCCTGCCTCATGGGAGGGAAAGAGAAAACTGTTCCTGACAAGTCCTCTGACCTCCACACAGGTGCTCTCTCTCCTCTCTCTCTCTGTCTCTCTCATAAATAAATGCAATATAGACAAGCCGGGTCTTAGGCTGCGGAGTATGACTTAGTTATCTAGCATGTATGAAATGCTAGGGTTGATCTCTAGCACCACCGGACATGTGCTTATAAACACAGCACTCAGGAGGCGGAGACAGGAAGGTCAGAAGCTTAAGGTCATCCCCAGCTACATAATGAGTTTGATCTAGCCTGAGCTACATGAGACTTCACACAGACAAACAAGAACCTGGGACCAACCTAAGCAGAAACTATTGTCACTTGTGGGCATAACATAGTGTTTTTCTTTTCTCCTCTCTCTCTGTCTCTGTTTGTGCATGTAGAGGCCAGAGGTCAACATTACTTCTCAGGCACCATCCGATGTTTTTTGTTGTTTGTTTGTTTGTTTGGATAGGGTCCTCATGAGAGTCTGAGGACCCACCCATGTAGGCTAGGCTGACTGGCCACTAAGACCCAGGGATCTCCTTATCTTCGGTCTCCTCAGTGTTGGCATCACAAGCACACTCCACTCCCACCATGTCTGGCCTCGACGTGGGTGCTAGGATTGAACTCAGGTCCTTGTGTTTGCAAGGTAAGACTAACTGATTGAAACAGTTCCTCCAGCTTGTGGTATTTTTCACTCAAACTGTACTGTGTAAAATTCTGCAGCAAGGGAAGAAACTTGGCACGGTATCAGTGCCTCCCACTTCATAAGAGGAAGGCTCTCAATTGAAGAACGAGCCTGCGCAGACTCGCTGGACAGAGATGGCAGAACTTGCGATGCTGCATGTAGGACCACCAGGCACTAAGAGCAACCACAGAGAGCAGAGAGAGCCGTGAGTCAGAGGATGAACTAGACCTTTCCACATTGTCTTCTCTGGTTCATTGCTTTCTTCGGATGCAGCATCCTCAAGGAGAATGATGGTGCCACCTATCCCAGACCGCAGGCACTTTTCCTGCTAACAAGCCCACGGGTGGCTGAGTCCACCCACTGCTAGACTCAGCCCATACAGGCTCAGCATCATTGCATAAGCTTGTCTAGACACTTCCAATGCTTGTAGACCCAACCCTGATCATGGTCTCTCATCACATGCTGGAAGTTAGGCAAAACATGATAGTGAATATAGGCTGTATGGTTCAGATGGTCTAACCCCTCCCAGAAATGTCCAGAAAGTGAGGAAGATCATCGACATGTTCCGTCCTCTGTAATACAAGGACTGTAAGTCTGCATGTGATGTTTCTACCTGGCAGCTTAATCCTGATATTGTGGGCTGTGTAGTTTGCCTACATTGTTGCTGATAAATTCATAACCAAATGACTTAAGGGAACAAAGGGTTTTATTCTAGCTTATGATTATGTATAGTTGCAGTTTCTTGTTTGTCTTGGCAGGAGAGACCACACCAACACCAGAGGCCAAGGGAACTGGACACTTCAAACCCACAGGACCATAGAAAGGGACAATCCTCGCCTGCCAGACCAGCATGTCTGGCCAAGTATACAGAAGGATGCCAACTTCCTTACTCAATTCCCTTCATCTTCTTCACCTGTTCAGGGACTAGCTACACCCACCACAGACTGGGCCTTTCCATCAATCATACAACCTCTTTCGAGTTGTGTCAGGGCTTAATTCAACTACCTATCTTTACAATCTGCCTCTAGCTCAAACCTGTTATCTGACTATGAAAGGGGGCAGAAGTCACCCTACAAGCAGCATCTTCTCATAAGAAATTTTTGCAGTTCGCCTGCATGGTGGCTGATAAATGACCATCGAACGGCTTAAGTGAACAAGGAGTTTACTTTCTTTATAGTGTGGTTACAGTCTATAGTCCCACTGACAAGGAGAGCACACACCAACACCAGGGCCGAGGGACTGGCCACCACCATCTCTACGTAATGCTGAGAGATCCGTACTTGCCCAGACCAACATGTCTGGCCAAGTGTACACAAGGATGCCAACTTTCTCAATCAGCTCTCAGTATTTTATTCCAGGGCCTAGTCCCATCCACCATAGGCTGGACCTTCCCCATCAGCTAGATAATCTCTTGCAGGTTTGCTCTGGGCTTAACTTAACCATTAATTCTCTACAAATGTGCCCAGAGCACAAATCCTCAAATGTCAAGCTGATCAAGCTGACACCTGTGCCTAACTTGACAGAAATGCTCCTGGAGGATTTTAAAAATGTATTTGTTGATTTCTTGGAAGAGAAAAAGAGGGAAACAAATTTCTAAAGTTAATTTCCTCCTTCCATCCAGTGGGCTCAGTTGTCAGATTTATGCACCAATGCCTTTACCTGCTAAGCTACCTTATCAGAAAGATGTTGAACATTGAAAATTTGTGCTCCAGTGCCTATTAACAGAGGAACAAATTGGCTTCCATTTGCATGTTAACCAAGGTTCTCGTGAGATCCTATATCAAGCTGGCATTGGGGCTCTCTTTCATGGGTATCAGTTTGCAAACTCCTTTTTTCCCAATGAGGGAAGCTAAGAGCCTCAGGCTTCATCATTGGTCCCCTTCAGAGAGGGTTGAACCCCGGGCCCTGGGGTTCAGGGGACAATCCTTCCTCTGATGGATATTCCCACAGTCAGGACATGGGTCGCATGGAGGCTTTTTGTCCTTGGGACAGTCTCCGCCCCCCCATCCCCCAGAGGTACCCAGCCTGGTTGTATATAAAGCATACAACCTCTCTCCCATTCCTCTCTCCCATTCGAATGTCATGGCTACGAAGAGATCTTAAGGACCTCACTGTGGGGCTAAGATTCGAGCACTGAGGTGCTGCAGTCCTCCCACCTCAGACCTGCATTCACTCATACATCACACAGAGTTTAAAATATTCCCTCCCCCCTTTCAAAAGTACCCTCTCCTCCCCTGACAAGCCTGCTCAGAGAGGTGAGCAGAGGTAGACCCAGCGTTTCTTTTTACCTTTAAGCTGTTGGAATCTACCTCTCCTGCCTGTCTCCAGGCTGTGGTCACCAAATGTTGCAGGGTCACTCTCTAGGAGTCTGTATGTATTCAGGAGTCAAAGACTGAAGCAAGAACATATGTAGAGAATTAAGGCAGTTTTTATTAGAAGAGAGAAAGAACAGAACTCACAGACTCCAGATGTGGAGTACCTTGAGGGGCAAGGGCGCCCTGGAGAACTCATGGACTCCAGGCATGGAATCCATGAGGGCCATGGAGCTGAAAAAGAACTCATGGACTCCAGATGTGGAGTGCCATGAGGGGCGGGTGCCTCTAGAACTTCTTATGCACAGAATTATGTAGTATGGAGACTCTTCAGTGCTTGTTACAGTTAACCTACATGTTGCTGATAAACTCACAACTAAGTAGCTTATGGGAACAAGAGGCTTTATTTTGACTTATGATGGTTCCAGTTCATAATCCAACTTGGCAGGAGAATCCATATCAATATCAGGAGGTGAGGAAACTGGTTGGAACTATATTTACAGGACAACTGAGAGAGGGGCAAGCTTCCCTTGTCAGACAGCATGTCTGTCCAAATATGATGAAGAATGCCAACTTCCTGAATCAATTCTCTCCATTTTGTCTATCTGCCCAGGGAGCGATCCCACCTACCATGTTCTGGGTCTTCCCCATCACTTAGACAATCTGCTGCTTCGGGATTAACTCAACTACTAATTTTTTACAAATGTGCCCAGAGCTTAGCCTTCAATTACCAAGTTTATGTCAGTGGCTACCTACCACAGTGCTTAAGATATTTGCCTATTTCCTTATGTAAAGGTTTTTTTAATTAGTGAGTAGTACTCCATTGTATGTATATATCACAGTTTACTTGTCTTATTTCAACTGACGGACATTTGGATGGCTTTGAACATGGGGTTACAACAATGAAACTTCTGCGAGTATCTGCCTTTTGGAGAACATAGGTATTCAATTTTGTGAGACATTTGCAAACAGAGGAACTGCTAGGCAAGAGTGAGGCATGTTTGGCTCAAAAGTGTTCCTGAGAACCCAGGGAGGTAGCTCAGTAGTTAAAAAGCTTGTGAGTTTTGCAAAAGACCAGAGTTTAGATCCCCAGTAAAATGCTGGGCGGGCATGGTGGACCACTTATAATATCAATTCCACAAGATGGACCCTGGAAATCCCCAAGGCAATCTGACTATCACGGTTTGAAATGTGAGTTGTCCCCCACAGGTTCATGCGTTTGGATTTTTAGTTGTCTGGAAAGGTCATGGTACCTTTAAGAGGTAGTGGTGGAGCCTTGCTGGAGGAAGGCAGTCACAGGGGGTGAGCCTTGAGGTTGGTTGGCTCCACCCTACTTCTGGAAGAAGTCTACTCTTGCAGTTGGTAGCCTCCATGATCACTGTTATTTAGGCTGCCTCCAGCTTCTATCAGTCAGCCATGCCTTTCCCGCCATCACGGACTATGTCTCCCCTCTGGAAATGTAAGCTGAATCAATCTCCTTTCTCCCTTAAGTTTAGATCCCCAGTAAAATGCTGGGCAGGCATGGTGGACCATTTATAATATCAATTCCACAAGATGGACCCTGGAAATCCTGATTCCTGATATCACCCTTTGGTCTCCATGCACACCCATTCATGCATGTGTACCCACACACATGCGCACTTCCCATACACATGAAAGTGGAGGGGTACTGCTGAGTATTTTCTCAACTCAATGCACCATTTCACATCCCAAAAGGCAAAAGATGGGTCTAGCCCACACTGAGGGCTTTTAATTTAATTTTTTTAATGTTTTTTAGTGTGTGTGTGTGTGTGTGTGTGTGTGTGTGTGTGTGTGTGTGTGTGGAGAGAGAGAGAGAGAGAGAGAGAGAGAGAGAAGGCACTGTGTGTCCCAGTGGAGGACCAAGGGTGACTTCAGGAATCATCCTGGATTGCTTCTACCTCCTTCTTGCTTCCCTCTAGGATCTCCCAGGTTCTGCCCATCATGACTGAAAGTGCAGGCTGCCGCCATTTCAGCATTTTTACATGGTTCTTTGGATCCAAAGTCAGGACCTTCTGCTTTCGAGCCAGAGTCTTAGCCCTGAGTCATCTCTCCGGCCCTTAATTTAACTTTTTTGAGACATGATCTCAATGTGTAGGTCAAATGGGACTTCACTTTTTTGGCAATTCTCCTATCTCAGCCCCTCAAGTGCTGGTATTATAGTCACAATCCACCATGCCCAGTTCGACTTTAGATATTCTGACATATGAAGAATTTTCCATATAACCTGTCACAGTACTAATTAAATTTAGATGTGTAAGTGGTGGTTTTCTACTTGTCTACTGACATCTCTTCCCCCATTCCTCAGTATAGCAGATTTTCGCCAGTCGTACATGCACTCAGCTAGAGATGGACTTGCCTGACTTTCCTCACAGCTACGTGCCCGAGGAAGGTGTAGAGAATGGTAAATGAAAACAGTGCTGTGTGTGCGACCTTCTGGGGTTGCTCCTGAATTTATTGATCATTGTTGATCATTTATGGTCCTGGTTGATTGGATCCTGGTCTCTTTTACATCTATTGCTCCAGCTCCTCCATGTGGACAGAATTCTTGGATATGCTCTTTCTTTTTTCCTAACATTTTAAAAATATTTTTATTCATTTACTCTGTGTGTGTGTGTGTGAGAGAGAGAGAGAGAGAGAGAGAGAGAGAGAGAGACTGTGTGTCCCTGTGGAAGACCAAGGGTGACTTTGGGAATCATCCTGGATTGCTTCTACCTCCTTCTTGCATCGCGCTGTGATTTCTTGGGCTCCACCCACCAGAGCCGGAAGTTCCAGGCGGCTGCCATTTCCACCTGGCGTTTTTTTACATGTGACCTGGGATCTGAACTCAGGACCTTCTGCTTGTGAGGCAGAGTCCTAGCCCCTGAGCCATTGCTCCAGCCCTAGACATGCTCTTCATGATCTATGGATTCTATTGTGGTGCTCCTGGTCTGTGGGCTCCATCACCCACTGTGCTCCTGGCCCACAGGACACATTGTCCAACTTGCTCCTGGCTTGAGAGATCCATCATTCTTGCTCTTCCTGGTGTGTGGAATCTATTGCTTATGTTGCTACTGGTCGATAGGAGCTATTGTCACAATCTTTCTTGCCTAATGAATCTACTGATCATATTCTTCTTCTTTCTGTCATCTGTCAACCAATCCTGGTCTACCTGTGTTCCTCTGGCAGTATCTTAAGGAACTAAAGACCTTCTACTTTGACCAAACCATTGGGTTTTAGATTATCTTATTGCAGTGGAGAGTCATGTCCAAATGAACACATCCTGATCCCTTGTTGGACCTGGACTCCCATTTACTTGGGCGCCTGAACATGCCATGATCCTTCACTGTGAACGCACTGGGATTCCTCACTCTTCTCACATACCTGGTCATGTATTTGCTGTCTGTTGAGCTCCCAGCTCAACACTAGGGAACTGTGCCTTGTCCAGTCCTTTGGCTTTCTAGGATTTTTGGGACGTGCCTGTAGGCATGACCAGTCGGGGCTCCCCCACCCCTGTAGAGAGTTGTGAGTGCATAGTAGTCACACAAGATCCAGAAAAGTCAGCTCAAGTCCTTCCATGAGAGTTTTAATGCAGACAGAGTCTCTATCATTGTCATTTCAGATCTACTGCTGGTGACCTTAAGAAGGATAGAATGAAGCCAACCTCCAAACAGAAGGGAGCCCCTTAGAAAGAGGGAGTTGGAGAGAGGAGGGAGGGGGGGAAGATCAGCATTGACATCAGAACCACTGGATCTGATTGAGCTTGCAGTATCTTGAGATGCAGCGAGCCAGCAGTGGATATAATCGCTGTGACTCGTGACCAAGGAGCCAGTCTCCGTCACAAAGCAATAACCACGCTTCAGGAAAGATCACACAAACTTGTGAGAAGTTAGGGATCAAAAGTTTCTCCTATTTTCACATGGAAAGGCATTCAAAATGAGGCAAAACATAGAGCGTCCTTTGTCTCATAAAACAGAGGGAATTTTGACATGAAGGAAGTGAAGCCTGAAGGGTGCTTCTGTAGCATTGTGGGTGACATCCTAAGAATTGGAACATTCTTGGGAAAGACCCATTCAGACTGGGGATCAAACCACTCAGAAGTCTCAGCAAGGTCCTGAAACTTACAAGTTTCAAAGGCCCCTCCTTAAAGTTATGCATGCAGTAACAACGGCTGGAAAGAAGAGACAGCTGAATCCTGGAGCTGCCTGCAAGTTATAAGGGGAAAGTCTGTTCTTTAGGAAAAAGTAATTTAGCAGGCTGGGGAGATGGTTCTGTAAGTAAAAGCACTTGGTATGCAAACGTGAGGATTTGAGTCTGAACCCACATGGAAACCAGACACACAGTGTGAATGTCTGTAATTCTAGTGCTTCTATCAGGAGCCGGGGACAGAAACAGGAGACTGCCTGGAAGTTCGAAGGCAAAACAAAGAGACCCTGCCTCAAACAAGATGGAAGGAGAGAAGTGACTCCAAAAGTTGTCTTCTGATCTACACAGGTGTGCCATGGCATATATGTGCTTGTACACACACACACACACACACACACGCACACACACACACACACACAATATAACTTTTAAGAACGGAGGTGTGCTTATTGGAGGGAGACTTGTCTAGGATACATATGTCCACCCCTGGCATAGGAAGTCATTCTTAATCCCATGGCCTTTCTAGCGTCCATCCACATGGGATAAACAGAGAATTGAATTCCCTCTAACCTTTAAATGAATCATTTAATTGGCATATCCATGAAGACATAAAACAGCAATGCAGTTCTGCCAGTTATTTGCTCAATCCCTCCCCACTACAAACCCCAGTGCCAAGCACTAGCTCTCTTCCTAACCCACTGCCTCTGAAGAAGCAGATGGATCACATTTTTAGTGACATTTTGATGGCTGAATTGCAGTGGGGATTCTTTCCCCTCTAGTCCTGCATTTGGCTTTCTCCAGTGAAAAGCATCATTTGGTCAGGTCTGCAGTCTTTTCCAGACACTCAAACAGCAGCCCGGAGGAGAGATTAAAAATGCTCAGGAACAGTTTCAGTAGAGAAAGCTGACCCAGGCTTCAATCATAGGTGAGAGGCGTTTGAGGTGACATCCTGAATGCGTGGGGACACTTAGCCCTGCTGTGGTATGGGGAAGACATGTCACTGGGTGTTACACAATAGGTAGGGTAGGACAGGAGGCCCCGTGGCTAGTGGCAGCAGTCACCGTGGAGGTCAGTGGAGAAGAGAGATGTGGCTGGAAGCATCCTGTCCTCTTTCACTGTCCCCAGCTCATGTGTCTCCTAGTGGCACCAGAGCAAGGCGCAGCTTCTAGAATATTTGCACTTCATCAAGATAACAAAGGACTTCACCCCATGTGTGCCTAGGATGCTACACGTTCAGGGCACCAGAAGGCTGCAATGAATGTGCTGAGGGCTAGATTATAGCCTGAAAAAGATTCAGTCAGTGCTCTGGCCTGACAGCTTACGACACAAGGAGCAAAGAACAATGGTACTGTCTCAGCAGCTGGGCAGGCCCTCATTTGTATTCTGCTACCAAGGCAGGTTTTAGGGAGAAAGTCCTTGGTGGAGTGTGGGGGTTCTAGCAATAGAAGCCAGAGGTTCCTGGAGACTTCAGAGGATACCCAGGAGTGCTAGGTGAGAACACCTCATTTTGGATAAGCTGACCATCCAGAAAGGCTTGTTTTGGGGCTGGGGAAGGGACTGTGACAGGATGGAGGGGCGGTCACAGTATCGTCAGCCGCTGCAAGTAGCAGTGGGCCCAGATGCTGTCCCATGCCACCAATCACATTCAGAATGCATCTCCTCAGAGACTGAGAAGACAGCCCAGTCAGCAAAGTGCTTGTGCCGCAAGCATGAGGACCTGAGATTGACTCCTAGGGGCCATATTAAAATTAATTAAAACAGAAAACAGCGGTCCATTGGCATATGCTAGTAATCCCAGCACTAGAAAGGTGGAAATTGGCAGATTCTGGGGGTGAGGTAGGTACTTGCTGGTCAACCAGTCTGACCAACTCACCATGCTCCAGATCAGTGAGACACCATCTTAATGACAAAGAGGGGGACAGCACCTGAGGAATGACACCCAAGGTTGTTCTGTGGCACCTACACACACACACACACACACACACACACTTCCTGGGGCAGACTTCAACCCCATAGGGGATTCCATTTCTCTGCTTATTTGTGATGCATGTGCTGCTAATTCTCTTGGGGGTAGAAATACCACCCACCTGTCCATCTGGACTTCTGGACACAGCCTCCTGCCAACCACTGACACCTACCAGACAGAAGCTTGGAAGTCTGGGGGCGCTGCATGCAACCATGCCATTGAAGAGACTATACGTGAATTTCTCCCTCAGATGGAGTTCAGATTTTCTCTCAAGTTACCTTGCTTATCTTTGCAATCCCAAGGTCCTAACGGGGAAGAGTAGAAGAATCCTAGGTCAGTGTGATGCCTTCCATATACCTGAAGTCAGTATTGGAGGGGAGAACAAGTTGAGTCAGAGAAGATGTGGGTTTGGGGCTCATTTTGTTATCTTACACATATGTTCAAAATGTGTCACAATAAAAATGTTTACAATGGAGATGGGCTGGGTGGTTGGGGGTCCCAGGCCTTTAAGAGAGCACCAGGAAGGCAGCCCTTCTGCAGGCTTGGCTTGCTGGGAAGTAGTTAAAGGGTCGTTTTTCTCACCCACTTCCCCTGCACTTGCTAGGAAACAACCAGAAAGCCATGATACCCGTATGGGCTCCGGGCCAGTCACACAGATGTCTCTGCTAAACAGTGATTTTTCCTCTCTCATGGGGCTTTTAAACAGCCAGGAGAGGATTTTGCGTCATCAAGAAGCTCCACCTGCCCTCCAGCTGCACTTCCCTCCAGCAGGTTCCCAGGTGACCTAGGGCTGTCTAGACACTGGGCATGAAGGACAGGCAGCTCGGAGCTCAGTCAGGAAGAGTCTTCCCCCCTCCCTGCCCCAACACCATTCAAATATACTCCCTCATCGGGTTTCCACCCACACGTCCTTGTTCCGGCTTTTCACAGTCTGATGGGCTTGTCCTTCTGCTCTGGGCAATTTGCAGCTATTTGGATCCCACTGTCTTGGGCTGCACACATGGATTTTCTAGGCCGAAGGCTCCTGGTGCATCTTTGCTTCCCACAGCAAGCTGGCTGGTGGTGGCTGTCTCAGACACAAAGCCAGGGTGTAATATCGTAGGTGTGCCCCAGCTGTGAAGAATGAAAGAAGCCCCCTTCCATCTCTGCAGTACTTACACATCCTGGGTGGACCACCCTTCCTGCATAGCTGATCAGCTCCGGCAGCCAGGACAGGAGCAAGGGTGCAGCAACTTGTACAATGGACTGAGAGCTTGGAAAGGAATTCTGCTCAGCTTCCAGTCATCGGCACTGACCACCACCACACAGCACTAGAGGCTCGACCCACTGTTCTCTGCCTGGGCTTTTGTAACCTTCTCCAAAGCTGCCCACTTAATTCTCAGGAGGGGTATTTGGACAGAAAGCCGAGCCCTAAGGTCACTTTGGGAGAAACAGGAACAGAAGTCAAGCTAAGTTCTGTCAGCTCTAGAGTCCTCTGTGGCACGACCCCCTCACTCCCATGCAGCCACTTGGCCCCAATTCTGCCCAATAGTGTCCTCTCTGCCCATTTCTACCCACTCGACTCCAGTTGTGTCATCTTTACTTTATAGACTGGTTCTCTCCTCCAAGCCCAGGGACTGAAAAGCAAAAGGCTCCAGAAGGAGCTACCTGGCCCTTAGACCTTTCATTCTTTATGACCTGCTCAGATCCCACAGCCCTGTCTACAACCCCTAAAATCCCTATGGAGCCTGGGGAGCATGGCCTGGAGAAGGTTGGCTCTGACTCATTTCTAGGGGAACCCTGGCTAGCTCTTTTGGACGGGGGGTCCTTTAGGGGACAACTGTGCCCTGACCGAAGGAACCTGACCAAAGACTGGACAAGCTTTTGAAAGCCCCTGGTTACTTATTCTTGCATCTCACTGGGGACTCCTTTGCTTCCTCCCTTCCTGGAAAAGTGAAAAACCTTTAGCTAATGGGTAGGCATGAGGGCTGGTGGGATGGCTCGGCTGGTAAAGGCACCTGGGGACAAACCTGGCCATCTGACTTAACTCTCTGAGCTCACAGGATAGAAGGAGAGAACAGGCTTCTGAAAAGTGATCTTCTGACCTCCACATAAGCACTGTGGCACACTTGTGCCCTCTCTCTCTCTCTCAAATATATATATATATATATATATATATATATGTTTAAAGTTTAGCATGAAACCCCTGGAGGGTTGTCCACCTCCCATTGGAAACTCCAAAGGCTCTGGCTTGGAATGATTTCATGCTTAAAAGTGCAGAAAACCTTTCGGATCTGGGGAAGACTGGAGCAGAAGAGCAAGACGACCCATTAATTAGGAGGAGATAAGGAAAAGGGGTGAATTTGTAAGAGTCTCTTTTGGTGGGAAACTGTACATTGCCCAAGAGAACAGGCTAGGGTAGGGGGCAGTCTATGGATCAGGTTGATCTGCCAGAGAGAAGGTGGGAGAAAAAGGAGGTAGAGGAGGGAGGGTGGAAGGTGAGAAGGGAACGAGGGAAGGAGGAAAGAGTAGCAATGTGGGGGTAGGAAGGTGAGAGAAAAGGGGGCGGGGCGAGGTGAAGGGGGAGGGAAGATGCGGACCGAGAGGAGGAGGTACGAGGGAGGAGGAGGAGGGGCAGAGGAGGGCGAAGGCGGGAGGGGAGGAGAAGAGGCGGGACGGGAGGGAGCGGAGGAGGGGCCTGCGCCTCCCCGCGCCCTCCGTCCCAGCGCCGGTCTCCGCGTCCCGGCGTGCCGCAGCATCCCCGCGCCACCGGCCTCCGCCGCCCGCCAGCGTCCTTCGGCTCCGGCTCCTTCGTCGCCGCCATTCTTGGCGCCGAGCTCGCGGGCCCGGCCCCGCCTAGAGCCGCGCGGCAGGACGCTCGCGCCAGGTAAGCGGCAGGGCCGGCGCGCAGGAGCCCGCGGGGTCCGGCAGGTGCGCGGGGCGGCAGGGACCTTCCTCCGAGCCTTTACCCCAGAGACCCCCCTGGAGGGTCGCGGAGAGCAGGGCCGGACCCCCATCCGCGAGCCCTCGGGCCCCCCGCTCCGCAGCCACCTCCTGGAGCCTTTTTCTCAGACGCCTTTCGCAGCCTTCGGACCCCCCTGCAGTCTGACCCACATCCAGGTCGCTCCCGGGCCTCGGCTTCCCCATCCGGCTCGGCTGGGGCGCGCAGGTGGCTGCTCGGGCGCGGGGACGTGGGGCGCGCGGCCGATCGCGCCGGGGAGGAGTGGTTGCGGCCGGCCCGGACCAGGGGGAAAGGCCTGTGTACGCTCCGGCCGGGTCGGGCTCCGTGGCGGCCTGCGGAGCTCCGGGTCCCAACCTTGGCCCCGAACCTGGCGGGCGTCTATTTCGGTCGCGGAGGCCACGACCTCGGTGCACCGGATGTAGCGCCGCACACTCCGACAGGTGCAGCGTGTCGGGCCTCGGTGGTGAGATCTTTGGCAGTGGACGCCGCAAGGCCGCGGCTTCCTTTGGGATTTGGACTGCGTTATTCTAGAACTGCCCGGAACCACAAGCCTTAGCTTGGGCTGCACCTGTTGCTCCTGCCCTGTGAGTGCAGGGGGACTGGCTCTACTGGGGCTTTGCCAATCACAGTATGGAAAGGGGGCCTGAGCATGTAGCTAGCCATCTTCTGTTCATTTCGTTTAGGCTCTTGGGAGTCTTGCTTCTGATTAGGCCTGTGATGGGAGAGCCCATCCCTGCGTTCTAGAGCGTTTGCCATGTTCCCTTGCTCTGCTTTTGATGTGAAAACTTCGCTGTGTTGAGCACATCTTATGTCCGTGGGTGGCCGGGCTCTCCCTGGAATTGGGGCTTGGGACCAGCCATCTGACCCTGCTGTTCCAAGTCTATTCAAGTCCACCAGGCACAACCAAACGGAAGCTCCCTTTTCCAGCGGGTGAATTGACACCAGTGGGCTGTGACCTCATATGTGCCCAGACCAAAGCCTGCCTCCTGGCTGCTGGGGCAAAGCTATTTGGGAATGTTTACTGTATCCCAGAAACAGACAGCTTTGGCCCGCGCTAGGGCAAGATCTTGGTGGCCACCATACTCGTGTGGTGTGATGTCACTTTAACCGTTGGTGTTTGTGCATATCATGTCAGGGTGATGGTCTGTGGAGAAAGGGAAAGCACTGAGGGAGGGGAGTTCTGAGTAGGTGTTGGCATGAGCAAGGATTTGCCTTCAAACTGATGAATGTCTCTGGTCCATGCAGCAACTAAAAAATATAGCCTGTCAGGAGCAACTCTGCCCAGAGTCCCTTTCCTGACCTTTAAGGTAAGAGTGGAGGTGGCAGAGAAGCAGGAGACTGCCTGCGGTGATAGCCTTCCTTGTCTGTCTGTCTGTCCTCTGAAGGGAACCAGGAGGCTACAGACTCTGGACACCTGCTCCTGAATGTCACAGCCTGCTGAAACACAGCCTTGCAGAGACCCAGGTCCCAGTAGCCACAGTCCTGCCCTGGACTGAGGTTTGGGGGTGTACTGCATGGATTATACTGCTCCAGCTGTCCAGTGCAATGCCTTTGATGACATCATCCACCTGTTGACAATTGGCCCTCCTGGAGGGTTGTCCTAGGTGGATGGTATCCAGAGCCACCTTTCCCATTCCAGGTAGAGTGTGTGGCAGATGCTTGGGATTGCTCTCTAATGGCCTGTACAATCGATAATGCATTGCAAAGATCAATGGCTTTCTCCAGCCTTCCGTCTTGCTTCTGGAGGGAGGCGGCCCTAGAAGGCCTGGGTGGGGCCAGGAGAGTGGCCTTACTCTCCCAATTCCTTTGTCTTGTAATGAGTCTTGGGCCAGTCCTGAACTGGAGCTGGGGCCTGTGTTCTGCTCTAGCAGAGCACCCCCACCCACTCTCTCTATCACTACTCTGGGTAGCTTCTGATTGCTATAATTTAAAGCAAACTCTCCCTTCATGTTTAGAATTTGCTGGGTTCAGAGGAGTCTTGGAAAGGTGCACTGGGCACGCCACACCCCTTCTTAGGCCCCTGTCCCAGTATTTCCCCAGGAAGCAAGAACATGCAGATGGCTGGTTGTCCTTGGGTGGTCACTGGGAGAAAAGGAGAAGCAGACTACTCTTTTCAGCAGGGAGTACATGTAACACGGTACATTTCATTTCAACGTGATCATACATGGTCATGAAGGCCTTGACCCCATCGCTCACTCAGCTAACGCCCATCTCACAGGCAACCTTGCTCTGACTGTAGATCCGACTGGACGGATGTTCAGAGAAACCTGTAACCTTAGAAAGAGACCCAGAGAGCCATGCAGCCGCTTCTCTCATGGGCAGTGTCCGGATTCAAAACAAATGACAGGAGGACTCTGCTCAGTGAGGCTTGACGGAGTCAGGGGCAGCAGCAGTGACAAGTCCTGCCTAGCATCCCAGGCCAATGAAAAGGCCCTTGGGGAAGGGGGAGCAAATAGAAAAGTGAGCCCCTAAGAACAAATGGGATCATCCCAAAGATCACCCTTATCCATGAGCAGACAGTGGCGTGAACATCAGAGAAGTCCTGCAAGGTTGGGTAGGAACTGTGCCTAAGAAACAGAGCTGTCTCCCACCCCCTATCTACCTGTTGTTCCTTCTAATTGTCACTACTGGAAGAGGCATAAACTCTGGGGGCTAAACTCCAGCAAGGGAACAGCGTCCACATGGAAATGGCTACTGACTTGGAGCCAGGATGCAGGGATTTTGGGTTTGCCTGGTTATCAGATTAACATTCTGGGTGGGGTCTCCATTGAAGTTCTGTTTTATCTCAGCTCTATTGTGTGCAGTCTCTGGCTTTAGGGTGGTATCTTTGGCTTTCTTATCTTGTGAGGTCTCTGATTTTGAGGTCTCTGGTTTCAAGGTCTGGTTCCAGATCTATCATACAGGATTGAGGTTTGCCTTAGATCAGGGAAGGGGTACCTGGGATCAGTACTCTATTCTGGAATTGAAAATACTTCATTATTAAAGGCTGGTTGCCTATCCCCCTGAACATGCTGATCCGTTATTTCATGAAACTCAAGGGTTTAGAATGGTCGCATTAGGGCTGGAGAGATGGCTTAGGGGTTAAGACTCTTCCTCACAAGTCGAAGGTCCCGAGTTCAGATCCCTGGTCCTCAGGCCCTAGTGGGGAGAGCCTGGGAAATCCCAGAAGGAAGCAAAAAGGAGGTAGAAGCAATCCAGAATGATTCCCAGAGTCACCCTCATTCCTCCACAGGGACACACAGTACACACGCGCGCGCGCACACACACACACACACACACAGTAAATAAATAAATAGAGGCAATTACATGGACGTCATCACCATGTATGTACGTGTGTGTCTGGGAAGAATGTACCCCCAAGAGATGATGATAGAATATCTTGTGTGCCAGGACCAGGTGCTGCCCCAAGGCGGGGGTCACAACTCCGAGTGAAGGCAGTGAAAGCTGCAGCAAGCAAGGGTTGATGGGAGGCTGACTGTGCACGTGTAGAAGTATTTGAGAGCTGTGTGAGAACATGTTACAAGCACCTGAGAGGTGTGTGGAAGGTGTGCATGTTGCACATGTGACCGAGTGAGCTAGCGGAGTACGTGTGCAGATAGGGATGAGCAGTGTGCATGTGTGTGAGAAAATGTGAGCGAGGGTGCGGAGCAGGAGTGTGAGTGCAGGCACCTGCAGTGCGCTGCGAGCGTGAGACACATTCAGAAGCGTGAGCAGGGAGGGGGTGTTACCTTGTGTAGAGTGTAGCAGGGAGGGCAGGTGTGAGTGTACATGTGTGAGTGAACATGTTTGAGACTGGGGAGTGCATGTGTAAGTGAGGCTGTAACGTGTGGCTAGGAGCGTGTGTGCAAGCATGTATGCAGACGTGTGTGTGCGTGTGGGTGGGGGAAGGAGAAGGCAGGAAGGATAAAGGACCTCAGGTGCCTGCATGTTCTTGGGATCAGATCCATCTTGAGGACAGGGTCTCCTGAGGTCCTCTGGCTTCCTGGTTTCCATGGGATCTCTTCAGTGTAAGTTGACCCCATGAGATTCATGTTCCTGTGCCAGTCAATGACTAATGGCGATTCACACTGAAGTAGATCGATGGTTATTAACCCTCTCACTGTTGTCCTGGTGGGAATCAGTCCTTACCCTCAGACCCTGTGACAATTAGGTTAATTAGTGTCCCAGGAGCAGAGGGGGAGGATAGTGAGGGTAGGGGGAGGTAGGGGCGTGGTTCTCCTTACCTATATTATGTACTTCTCAAGACCTTTCAGGAATCCTTATGTGCCACAACAGAAATACAGCAGAGAGGGCTGGAGAGATGTGGATGTTTGTGTCTCTGCAAATACTTTGTCGTCCTGAAGGGCTTAGTCACCCTGCAGACAGGTTTTTCTTCCCAACTGTAGAACTTTCACTTCTCCCCATTGCTCCCCAAGGCTCACTCTTGTAGCCCAGCAGGCCTCCATTTCATGGCATTCCTCCTGCCTCATCTCCCACGTGCTGGGAAGATGGCAACCTGTTCCCTTTCCAATTGAAGGAAGGTGCTTTATAATTTCACTTTGTCCTCTTGGAATTGCCAACATCACCCTTCTTTTTTTAAAATTTATATTTACTTATTTTTCCCCAATCATACAAATTCAATAGGTACCCTGGTCCCCTCCCTCCACCCTTCCCCAGTCCCTCTTGCACCCTCTTCCTCTTCCCCCTTCCCCCCACCCCCTGGAGCATCCTTTTGTGTGAATGCAGAACTTACCTCTGAGTCCTCCACTCTAGTGAGGTATAAGGACTCTGGCATTGCCAAGAGCCCTTTCTTGGGCTCCCCTTTAGTATGGGAACACTATTATCCCTTGCCTCTAAGGATCCTAGTGCCTGTGATCCATGCTAGACTTTGGGGGGTCGTTGACATGACAGTCATTGTGCAGGTCATGCGAAGTCCGATTATGGCTACTGTGGCCCTAACTTGTGTGGAGTATCTTGCATATTGTTGCTCCTCCCCATCTTTAGGCTCTTACAATGTTGCTGCTTCCTCTTCCACAAGTTTCCCTGAGCTTTAGGATGGGGAGAGATTTGGATGGTCTGGTTCCAGGTGATTATTATAGGGTCTCTGGTGTTCTGAATTATGATTTGTTGTTGTTTTCAGTTTTGCTGTTTCTGCACCGCCCTTGGCTCCATCCCTATTGGTATTGGAGGTCACCTCCCGAGGAGCAGGGAGTCCAGCAGAAGGGCAGAAGGGATCACCCTTCTTGTGTTTGGGCCATTGTTTTCTGTCTGGCAGACTCCTGTATGCTAGACCACTGAGCTACTGTCAAAAACTCAGGGCTATTATTAAGTAAAAAATGGGACAGTGAAGCACAAACCAAGTGATATTGAGTTCGCCTAGTAACCCAGCTCGCTATTGAACAACTAACAAATGCAATATAGACAGGTCATGTACGCTGGATAAAACATTGGGTCAGTTCTGGCAAGATGTAGTCAGGTAATGATATAGTCATAATGGATGGTGTACAACTTAAACCTTATGAATTGCTTGCTTCTGGAACTTTCCATTCAGTAGTTTTGGACCATGATTGACTGGATAAGTGAACCTCTGGGAAGCAAACCTTCAGGTGTGGGCCGGAACAGCTGATCTCTGCTTTACATTTGGGAGCTGTTGCTCTCACCCTAAAGAGTGGTTTTGGTATTCCTGCATGCTGCTCCGTGTGTCAGTACTGTGGGTCATTTATTGGTGAGAGGTATTTTATTGTGTGGTTGTTCTGTGGTTTGTTTATTTGTTGGAAGATGCTCAGATTGTTTCCTGTTAAAGGGGTAAGGACTGAAACGCCACAACAAAGGACAAAGAATAACCAGAAAGTGTGGGTAAACATTGCACCAAGGAAAATGTGCAGATTGTAGAACCACGCTTGGTATCATTCGCCATGAAGTACACACAAGTCAAAACCACTGCAAGTGCTGGCGAGATCGCTTGGCAGGCAGTCAAAGCTTTCTGATGTGCAGGCCTGATCCCTGCAGCCTTTGTAAAGAAGAGGACCAACTCCATGAACCTGTCCTCTGACATACACACATACACACATGCAGGCACGCACAACTGTACATAGCACATACACATGCACAAATACACACAGCTGTAAAATTACAAAAATACCACGAGATACAATCTCGCACCCCGATAGAATGGCTCTGTTGAAAAGGGAGGTGTTTACCATATGTTGTAAAAGACGCCAAGGCAGTAAGAATGCTTGAACATTGCCGATGGGGATGTTCAGTGCTTCAGTTATTTTGGAGTGGCTTGGAGGTCCCACAGAAATTCCACTACCATAGTCTGTACTTAAAAAGAATTGGAGAAAATTTGTCTGTGGTTCTACACACACACACACACACACACACACACACACACACACACACACACACGCATACACGCATAATTGAATAAAAAAAAGACTTTAAAAAAAAACCCAAAAAACAAAACAAAACAAAAGAATTGGAATTAGGGATGTAAACAAAAATATAAGCACATTAGTTCACAGTTACACTTTTTACAAGAGCTGGAAATAGAAACCCCATATGACCAAGCAGTCACTCCCGGTCCATCTGTCCAGGTGGGAAACAACCCACCTGTCCATCAGCAGCGAGTGCGTAAACAAAATGTTGCCTGTGCACAAATTGGAATATTAGTCAACCCTAACATAGAAATTGGCCCCGGCCAAGACAACTTTATATGTGATTACATTTTTCTGCAGTATTGAGAACAGGCAAGGACAGTATAGAAGAGCTGGTGGGATGGACTGGGAGACTGCTGGATCGCATGGGCTTCTTTCTGTGTTTTCATTTTTAGTGTTGGGGATTGAATTCAGGGGTTTTGCTTGCTAGGTACATACTCTGCCCTCCACGGCCCTGGGGTTTCCTTTCTGAGGTGATCCAAGAGCTCAGGAACTAATAATGGTGTCTGTTGCATAATGTTCTGACTGTGCTAACTGACACTTTACCAAGGGAAGTTTTATCAGAAAACGTATTTTACCACAGTAGAAAAGCATACCCAAAACTCAGTGGGCCACACATGTGCAAAGACGTGAATTTAGGAGGGGGACTGGCAGGGAGAAAGAAGGGTTGAGTTATGGGATCTCTGTCCAGGTTCCGGCATTCCAGATTGGAAGACTGAAGCCAGGATGCTGTTGAAGAGTGTAAGTAACATTTATTGAAAAGCAGAAAAGGGGGGGGGCACACTTTTTTGCTTGGGAAAATCACCGGTAGCATGAAGTTGTCTCTGGATGTTTTGGGAGACTGCTGCGAGTCTTATTCTGAAGCTCCGGACCCTGGCTGCCTCTTTTATGAATTTTTGAGGGATGGGAAATGAAAACTTTCTATTAGTGGTCCCTGGCGGGGCCAGGCTTGAAAGACTTGCTGATAGGCTTTGTGGTGGACCCTCTGGGGTGCCTACATGCTAAATGCGGTGTAGACTTCAGGCTAGCCTGTGTACATGTTGTCTCTCACATAGGCTTGAGGCCGTGGCTTAATTTCCTCTGGCCTTCCTCTCTGTTCTCATTGCCTAGAGAAATCTACCTCTGTCAGTTGTGATGGGAAGAAGATGGGGGCTGGGATTGGGAATTACAGTACGAGAATATCATAAATTTACTACATCTATGTATGAAACTCTAAAAGAATAAAAAGAAGTTTAAAGTAAAGAAAATGCACAAAACAGAGCTACGAACACTCACCGGAAAAGTCTTGCCAGGCTCCTGTTTTCATTCCTCATGGGTAACTAACTCCCTGGTAGCCACATGCCAGGGTTTTCTGGTAAGTCCATGCTTCATTTTTGAGAACCTGGAAGTGTTCAAAGGCACGAACGTTATTTTATATACCCTGTCCCTCGTCTTTGCGGGGCATGTCTACATGCACACACTTCCTTGCCAACACTTGCTGTTGTCAGTCTCAATTTTAGCTCTGCTGCTTGTCAGCTGGGTATGTTTATTGTTTTAAAAGTGTCTGCTGGGGTCACTCATTTCAATAGTGTGAGTCCTTTGTGTTCCAAATTTAAATCCCTGTCAGATGCATTGCAAATACTTTCTCTTAATCAGTTGTCTTCTTTGTTTTATTGATGAAGTCTCTCAAAGGGCAGATGTTTTTAGTTTGATAAAGTCTATTAATTTTTGTTGCTATTCTTTTGGGGCAGGGTCTCCTCTAGCTCAGGTTGGCTACAAATTTGCTAGTAGGGGGCTGGCACCTACTCACAAACTTGCTATGTAGCTGAGGATGGTCTTGAACTAGTGGACGCTACTACTTCAGCATTCCAAGCACTGGGGGTTACAGGCATGCACCACTACACACAGCTTCTAGTTATTAATTTTTAAAATGGTTTTGGGGACTAGTGAGATGGTTCAGTGAGTAAAGACAGTTGTCCCCATGTCTGACTGCCTGTATGATCCCTGGAACCCATGGTAGAGGCAGAGAATCAATTCATGTAATTTGTCCTCTGATCTCCACACGAACATCTTGGCATACCCACCCACCACCTGCCCACAAAATAAATAAATATAGGGGGAAAAAAAAACTCAATGGTTTTGTGTTCTGTGTTCTTCCTTTGCCTATTGCCCTTCTTTATAAAAACTTCCTTGTGGTTTTTTTTTTTTTTCTCTGAAAATGGCATTTTTAGCCTGTAGGTTCAGCTTGTTATCCATCAACAAAGATTTTCAAGAAAGAGCTGGGATCGAGGTTGTTTTGTAAGTGGATCTCCATATGTCTCTGCCCCACTTGTTAAAAGTCCCTACCCTCCTCCTCCTTGCCCGTGTCTGTGGCTGTGTCTCCAGTGGGTCTGTTCCTGGGACTTACATCACTCAAGGTCCTGTGCTATGCTGATGACTTGGTAGAAGCCCTGGGTGTAGGTGGGTAGGTAACTGGATAATTCTGTTTCCTTTTCTGAGTTGCAGATTCCTTCTCTTCCTGCGTCAGCTACCCATTTCCTCCCGTGTGGATCTCGACACTAATGGCCTCACTGCCTTGGGTCACTGTGGGAGGTAACCACATAAGCAGTGTGGGTCTCCTGGCCAGCATGGGACATCTGTCCCCTGTGACCTTCCGTGGTTTCTTTTCCAGGGTTTTGTGGCTGGGCGCGCACTGGTCTGTCTGCTCACACACACTCATGTTCTTTGCATGGTTTTGAATGTTACTGTGAGTGGTTCTGCCATTTATCCCCCTTTGTGTAAAAATATAGCCATTTACACTTTTGGCCTTTCCATATTCACTGTGCGCCCTCCCCCCCTTCTTCACTGAATCCCGAAGAATGGCAAACAAAGACTGTTTTCTCTGATCCTATCTCTGGCTGGAGGAGGAAGATAGTTGTAAGGTCAAGACCAGCCTTTGCTACCTAGTGAGCACCGTTCTCCCCTCCCCCAAATGGCAGCACTCTACAGCTTCTGTTTGATCTACTCAAACTGCCCACTCCTGCTTCTTAGCCCTGTGGTCCTGAGGAAGCCCAGGGTCACCTGAACGCAGGTGCTGAGAAACTGCAGCAGTTGACTGACAGCTGAGGCCACTGTGAGGTGACCAATGGGAGGCGCCTTGTACACACTTGTAGGGTACTCTGGACACAGGGACGGCTCACGCCTGGCGTGGCGCTAGATGAGTGAGAAGAGCGCCCCATCCGAACCTTACAAATCACTTATTTCTGGTACTTTCCAGTTAGTGTTTTAGACTGTCATTGGCTGAAGCTGGGAAACAGAACCACAGATAAAGGAAAGGGGCTTCTGGATCTGCTGCCCTGTCCTCAAGAAGAGGTATAATTCTGCTCATGGTCAGTTTGTTTGCTTGCGATTCCTTTGTTGTATTAAAAGAACTAATTGCTTTCAGCTAAGCACTTGGAACTTTTTGCTCTTTATACCGGTTTTAGTGTTTTGGGGGATTGGAATTGTGTTTTTTTTTTTTCTTTTTCTTAAGAGTTCAATAGAGGGCTGGAGAGATGGCGCAATGGTTAAAGCCTTTGCCTCAAAAGCAAAAGGACTTGGTTGATTTTGAATCCCCAGATCCCATGGAAAAATGGAAAAGGCTGCAATTCTGGCCCCAGAGGAAGGGGCCTGTGAAACCCCAAAGCAAAGCAGCAAGGAGGTGGAGCAATCCAGGGTGATTCTCAAAGTCACCCTGGGCCTCCACAGGTGCACACACTCAAGTCTCCTCCTGCACACACACCTACTCTCGCTTGCATACGCACGAGCACACACCTACAGATACACACACCCACCAAAAAGAAAAAAGAACTTGGTAGATTTATAAGTTGAAGTTTTCAGGGCCTGGTGTTTTCTTCGTGGGCTTTTGATTATCGAATTGATGTGTTAACTTCAGACTCTTTTGAGAGTTCATTTCTGCTTGGTTTGGGTCTGATGATTTGAATGCTTTATTGTGGAACATCGTCCACACAGTGAAATCCATCCTGAGATATGTATCATTCCTTGGGTGTCTCTAAACGTCTGTAATAAGCAGCCATCGCCCAATCAAAACATGGAACTTTTCCATAATTTAGAAGTTTCCTTGTGCATCTGTGACAGCGAATCCTTTCCCTAGTCCTGGCTCCCAAATGTTTGTTTTCAGTCTTTGCTGGCGGGGTGTCACTTGGAGCCTAGTTTGTGATTCGGAGCCTGATTACTGTCACTCAGCAGCTCTCTATAGGTGTATCCTGCTGTAACCAAGGTGATCAAGGTCCCATTTAAAACAGGACATGGTCGTCTGAGTAATGACCTGAAGGGATGAGATTGGAAAAGGGCAGCAGGCTGGGACACGAATGGGACCTTGATTCAGGGTGATGATCTGTCCTGTGAGAGACAAGCCCAGCGCTGGCTGTCCATCACCTCGAATCCCTGGCCTCCCTGCTCAGCCTGGCTCCCGCTTCCCCATCACTTGCAGATGAGGACTGAGAACAGAATGAGTAAGAAATTTATTTTGGGGGAGAGGGGGCCTTAGCCAAGAAGGTAGGAGCCAAGATCTTAGCCTGGCTATGCTTTCCACGTGTGATATCCTACTGCCCATACTCATGGTCTCTGTTGGCCAAAAGTGTTCTATTTATCTTAATTTTTAAGTGTGTGTGTGTGTGTGTGTGTGTTACGGGTGTTTGAATTCAAGCATACAATGCTATGGGTTATGTGGAGATCAGAGGACAACTTCCCAGTCTCGATTCTTTCTGTCTATCCACTGTAGGCTCTGGTGTTTGAATTCAGACCATCAAGCATATACAGTGTTGTAGTTACATTTCTTTTATTGTTGTGAGTCAAAAAAAAAAAAAAAAATCACACGCAGCTCAGGGGAGAAGGGGATTATTACAGTTCCAGAAGGTATATAGTCCATTATGACATGACGCACATAATAGAAGACATGGCTGGCCGCAGACGAAGGCCAGATCAGGTCACCACGGCTGTCATGAAGGCAGAGAGAGCAAGAGCAAACTCAGAGAAACAAGGCTGGGCGACCAAACCTCAAGGCTCAACCCCCTGTAACCTTCCTTCCTCTAGCAAGGCTCCACCTCTCAGAGGGGCTATAGCCTTCCCAAACATTGACACTAGTTAAGGATTCAACAGCGTGAGCTTGTGGGGGGCAACCCGCGTTCAAACCAGTGACACTAGGCAAGCGCTTTTATTGACTAAGCCATTTCCTGCTCTGTAAGATAGTTTAAAGACTTTAAACTTGAATGTACTCTTTTATTATTGAAGTTTAAATGATTAGAGTTGTAAAAGTAGAGATGCATTAATTAAAAAATGACAACTTTCAGTATCTAATAATAGACGATCCAGATACAAGTAGGTGTAATAGCATTCATCAGTTGAAAGACGAAGTATTCTTGATGAGATGGGAAGTCACACATCAGTGCTGAGCATAGTCCCTGAAGTGCCTGGGGCCTTGAGGCCGACACTGTCCATGACCACCTGGTTGGGCCAGGTCAGGTTAAGGTGCTTCTCTGCATTTCCTGTTTTTACCAACTTACAGGGACTTTTGAACTTACAGGGTAAAATCAAAGAAAAAGGCTGAAAAGCATAATTCTAGATCCCACACAGAGTGCACAGACACCACGCCCCACACATTGCACCACACAAAGACAGCACACGTGCACGCACATCACACTGTACACATACACATCAAGCACACAAACCACACAGATCCTTCACAAAACCGTACACAGCCTAGAGACAGGTTATACACCATACAACTCATCGCATAGCACCACAGGACCATGTGCACATACACAGGAAGCACACACCATAACACACAAGACACGCATGTGGATGGGCTTTTGCTAGATTGTCCACACACCCTGTCCACGGAGCAGATGGGTGTTCCCCAGGGCGCTCTGTTTTAAAGGCCTTGTATGCAGGGAGAAGGGAGTCAGCTGCTTTTCTTCTCCCACAGGCAGCAGGCGGAGCAGGAGTATGATTGTGAACTGTCACTGAGAGGAGGTGGATTGCAGGCGTGGTGGCTATAGGAAGTCCCTCCTGTGCTCTTGTATCTGAGAAGGTTCATCCGGGACAAGTCTGGAATCAGGAAGCAAATGAGCTTGTCTCTCAAGTTCATGGGGGAAGGGAGAGGGTAAGGACAGTGAGATGGTGAAGTGACAGGTCCTAGCCTGCTGTGGAGAAGCGCGTGGAGTTCAGCATTGTGCTGGAAACCAAGCTCAGACATCAGCTTAAGGTGTCGTGATATCAGAAGCCTGGCTGTGTGGGTGTCCTATGCCTACAGCCCTCACACCCCCGTGGTGACCCGTACACATCTGAGACCCCTGACATGGTTCAGTAGCCTCCCACACACTCCCAGCTCACTCTCGTCTGCACTTCTAAAGCGAAGCTGGGCTTGCTATCCTCTGCACTAGAGTGCTCGCTGACATTTTTACTCAACTATGTGTGTGTGTGCTTATGGCCAGTGAGCTTCAGGGGTCTTCCTGTCTCAGCCCCTCTGGTGCTGGGATTCCAAGTGCACAACACATCAAGTTTTTGTTGTTTGTTTTTAGTGTGGATTCTGGGTATTGAACTCAGGTCCTCTTGCTTTAGCACTTTACCCGCAGGTCAACCTCCCCCGCCCTTTCAATTGCATTTTATTAAAGCATTTGCATCCCATGTTGTAAAACATTGCCTCCACATAGTTGTAGACGTGGCTACATTGAGTCAGCATGCAGCCAACGAGTTTGCTTCTTGGATGTTTGCAGTGGCTTTCTCTTACCCGTTTTGGGTACAGTAGACGATGGAGCCTCCAGCATTGTCTAAGCAGTGGCCTGGGCTTGGTCTGCAAATCCAAGAACAGCCCGGCAAGAAAACTGGGTCACGCCAGAGCTCTGAGCAGACAGAATCAGATCTGCTGGGTTTGGAAACCCAGGGCATTCAGCGGCTCGGGTTTCAAGTGTGGAATCTGGAGAAGCTGCCAGCTGCCTCCGGCGCCCTCTGTTGTGTCTGGCAAGCAGGGGGGCTCACCTGCATCCTCAGCATCCTTCCTCAGAGCTCTATCCGGGGGATTGCTTTCTTCCAGTTCAGCCCAATCAGGGAGGCGTTGGGAACTGCTGATCTTTCAAGTATAGATACTAGTTCCTGAGAGGGCCTAAAAAAACAGGCCTATGGGGAATTACAGGTCTCGTTTATGTACAATCTCCATGATTCCACGCGCCTTCGAGCATGGGGTTTTACTTCAACAGAGAGAGGCTGTTATGTAAAACGAGCACTTGACTGCAGGAAGCTTGGAAGGCTCGGCCTGGACATCTTGCTGTGAAGATGATAGCGCTGGGAAGATGGCCTGTCCTTATTGCCGTGCAGGCACCAGAGTCTGAATTAGACCATCAGGACCCATATACAAAAAAGCAAGAAGTCGGTGAGACGGCTCAGCGTGGAAAGGCTTTCGCATGCAAATCTGGTGACATGAGATTGATCCCTGGAGCTCACACGATAGAGAACCAACTTCTGAAAGTTGTCCTGTGATCTCTGCATGCACGTTTCTCATGTGAGTGCTCTCTCTCTCTCTCTCTCTTAGAAATATAAAGAAATACATAAGCAAGCTATCTATTCCCTTTATAAGTGTTTTGTTTTTTTTTTAAGACATGCTTGTCATCCCAACACTGGGAGGCAGAGACAAGTGGATCTATGGAGCTATTTCTGACCAGTCGGTTTAGCTAACCATTGAGCCCCAGGCTCCAGCCAGAGACCTCGTCTCAAAAAGTATGATAGGGCTGGAGAGATGGCTCAGGGGTTAAGACTCTGTCTCACAAGCAGAAGATCCCGAGCTTAGATCCCAAGTCCCACATGAAAATGTCAGATGGAATGTCTGGCCCTGGTGGGGGAGCCTGGGAAATCCCAGAGCCAAGCAAGGAGGAGGCAGAAGTAATTCCAGGATGATTTCCAAGGTCACCCTTGGTCTTCCACAGGGACATACAACGCCCTCTGACACACACACACACACACACACACACACACACACACACACACACACTTCCTAGAAAAAGAGCTTATGTCATAGGGCATTTCTGCCCAGAGCGTTGCGTCTGGACTATTTTGAAGCATTTTTTAGCACTTACGTTGTAACCACTAAAGATGGAAAGACACTTTTCCCAAACACAGCCCCATTCAGCAGCCATGAGGCGGTGCTCCCTGGTGTCATCCTCCCCGGCCAGCTGAGTCCAGCCTTTGTTGCGCCAAGAAGCAGGAGCCAAGCGCAGCTTCTGCCTCTCAAGGCTTTCTCTGTAGTGACTTTTGCTTGTTAGGTGGTGGCCTCTGCTTGTGGGGCTGAGTGGGGCCCACACCTCCTGCAGAGTTGCCAGATGCCGCCTCTGGTTTTCTTTGCATTTCGACACCTCGGAGCGCCTGCCTGCTCAGAGCTGACATGAGAGTCTGTGACCTTACAGTTGTCTCCTGCCAGGCAGGGTGACAGGGTGTGTCTCCTCCCTGGCTTCTCCTCTCCGCATCTGCCCTAGGAGAGCCGCAGACACAGGGAGGGACACCTGCAAGAAGTGATGCTCACTGACTGCTGTGACTCTCACGAGCTCCAAGCTCCACAGCTGCTGGGGTCCGTGACCTGGGGGAAGGAGGACATGTGGCCATTTGTTGCACTTGGAGCTGTGGCTCTATCCTGAAGCCCACAGCTTTGGCATTGGGTTTCCCCATGCTGCTGAGTGGTGATGCCTCTCTCAGCTTCCTGTCTATCTTGGATCCAGAGGAAGGTTAAGAACACCACCAGCAATGCATAGAAACCTTGCTGGCACTGGCCTCTCTGTTTTTCTCTTCCTATGTCCCTCCCTGGGAGGTGTTTACAGACTTCACCCTGAAGTCCAGCCAGTCTCAATGGACAGTGCAGCAGGTCTGGGGTGCCAGATTCAGGGCGAGCCCTAGCAACTTCTGGGTCCCCTGGGTCTTTGTCATGATTTGAATGTGCGGTGTCCCCTATAGGCTCATGTGTTTGAATCTTTACCTGTTGTCAGTGTTTGGGAAGGTCATGGCAACTTCAGGAGGTGGAATCTTGCTGGAGGAAGGCACATGGCGGGGGGGATGGGATATCTGGGGTTGGTTAGCCGCAGGGCCGCCCTGCTGCCCTGTTTAATCATCTGCTCATGCAGTCTGCAGGGAGCTCTCTTGGCCTCCGCAATGTCTGCAGTGAGTGGAGTAGCCTCCAGCTTCTGCTGCCTACCAGATGGACTCTTTCCCCTCACTGGAACTGTAAGCCCAATAAGTCTCTTTTCTCCCCTTAAGTTGCTCGACTCTGAGTGGTCTCACAGCAGCAGAAAGAGTAACTTGACGGTCTCTAATCACCAGTCCCCTGGTTTCACGCAGTACCTCAGATTATTTTGGAGATCAGTCTTGCTGAGTAGCCGTGAACACGTGGTTTTCCTGCCTCAATTTCTCAGCTGGTAGGATTGCAAGTCTTTGCTGCCACACCCAGGTATATGTGCAGCGTGTCCCCAGATGAGTTACTTGGTGTGTTGGTGTCATTTGCTGAATGCGTAGTCTCACCTCACCACCTCATACAAGTGGAGTATCCCTAATCTAAGATAGTTATCCAAGCTGCTCCTAGCTCTGAGACTTTGAGCTCCAACATGGCACAAGTGGACAGTTCCCGCCGTGCAACAGATTGATGTGCAAGAGTTAACAGCACTGTTCACGATTCTCTTTCAGGCTCTCGTGTACGTGCAAGTATACCTGTGTATACAGGGTCTTGTATGACCTGGAACTCAGAAGCAGGCTGGACTAACTGATTAGCTAGCAAATTCCAGGGATCTGTCTCTACCTACCCAGCATTGGGGCTGCAAATGCACACCTGGCTTTTTACATGGTTTGTGGGGATTAAACTCAGTCCTCATGCTTGTGCAGCAAACTCTTTATTGACTTACTGAACCATCTCCTCACTCCTTAGCCCCAGTGTTTGAGTAAAGGATGGTAGCCTATGTCCCTGCTACCATGGTTAATGTGCGTTCACATACCCCCTCCCAATAGTTGTGCAACCTGGTGGATTCCAGCTTCCAGCCAGCATGAATGAGGTTTCTGAATTTCACGTATGGAGACCATGACTATGCTTTAGTCGTTCACTCTCACTGAGGGACACTGAGAACATGGAAGGTTTTGGACCCTACTTGTGGCCACCACCCCCACCCTCACCCCCAACCCCGTCTGTAGCAGTGGCACCAGAGATCTTAACCCAGTAGCCACACATGGACCATCCTGAGCCTGCTCCCTCTGAGAAGAGGCTGGGTATGGTCTGTCTTGAGCTCCACCTCTCTCACGGGGCCCTGAGAACTCACTTTGCTGGGCCTTCTATACTCCCATTTCCCCATACCGGAGGACAGGTGGAACCTCCCGCTACTCTGCCCACATGCTTCTGCACTTTGCCATCCTATCTTGCTGTGCATAACCCTGTGGGGAGCCAGGATGGACTCCAGGGACAGTGCTTAGCTCTGATCTGCCATCTGGAGCCCTGACATATGAGGGGTCAGGCCTTACATGTATTCTGTGCCTTCCTGAGGAGATGTCAACAAATGTCTGTTGCCCTAGAAAAGACACCAACGACAGACCATAGAAACAGTTCCACCCAAGTGCAGCTTGGTGAACCAGTGCATTTGCCGTTAGGATTACTTACAAAAACATGGGCAAAGGGTTATAGGAACAAGGGAGACTCAAAGTCAGCTGCAACACCTAAAACCCACCCCAGTGTGTTTGCATCCCTGGAGTTCTCTGCACTGAGTACAGGCTGCATCTCCTCTCCTAGCAAATGTTTACTGCTTTTGTAACTCTGGGGAGGGGACTTGGGAATCTTGTAGGTTTCATGAGCTCCTGGATTGCCAGTTTGATTAGTTTGCTGGGAGTCCCCCAGGAAAAACTGTTTCAATTTGGAGGATATAGCTACTCAACACAGTGCCCTGACTTGCATCCTCTGGTATCCCGGCAGAGATAAGCTGACCACAGCCATAACTGTTGTGGCCGTTGATGCTCCAGCATTGTGAGCCAAGTGACAGGGAAGTATATTACATACTGGCCACGGCCAGAGCAGAGGTGGGGCTCCCCAGGGAGAGAGAAGGGTCTTGGGTTGGTGACAATCTCTGAGACACAGGTGCTGGGTGGGAGTGTGGAGTGTGAGTAGTGGGCAGACACTACCCAGGCTGCAGGAGGGACGACTAATTTTGCTGCGTGTTTCCTTGGGTCTACATATAGGGACCTCCCTGTATACTGACTCCTGAAGGCAGATGCTGCCTGCTCCCATATACTGACCTCCAAAGCAGTGTGCTCCCTCCTCCCTGTACACTGACCCTGATGGCAGAGCGCTCCTTCTTTTCAGAGTCTTGGGCACAGGTAGGTAATCCTGTGGCTTCTGTGACAGATCATCGCACTGAGGGATCCTGCAAATGTCAGGCACAGAGTTTCCAGTTCTGCAGACCCGACATCGAGATCAGAGTGTGCACAGGACTTTGGGCCATGCAGAGACTCTGGGCCAGGATCCTGCCTGTCTCCAGCGCTATGTGGCCAGGTGGCTGTAGCTGCATCAGTGGAGGGTCTGCCTACCCCATGTCTCCTTCTGTATCTATTTGGTTCTATAGATGAAGGCACTGTCTTTGGGTTTAAGGACCACCTGGATGATCCACTTCAAGATCGTGCATTGAGGCACATCTATGCACACCCTTTGGCAAGTAAGATTATTCTCCCAGGTGACAGTCCGTTACTTGTCCCATTAGCCTCCTGCAGCATGGGCAAAGATGACCAAGTCACCCGCTTGGGACTCTGTGGCTGGCTGGTGGCCCCATAGGTGGGGTCAGAGCTGGCGCAGGCCGTAGCAGGCAGTCACCTACCCTGGGATTCATTCCAGGAGCTTTATCAGCAGGAAGATGGAAACTGTAGCTTGTCTTGCACTTGCGGGAAGCTTTGGAAACAGGAGAGCAATGGAAACAGCGCTGAGTCAAGTAGTCTGTGTTAAACAGGAAGGGAGTCTTCTGCGGGCTGCGGGGCAGTTCTTCTCTTCTGTTGGTGGGATCTCTGTAGAAGACCTTGTGGAATCTTGTGTGAACAGGAAATGAGGGGTGCCCACTCACTTTTCCTTAATTTCAGTGGCATTTTCGATTGTTCAGTGATGGAGAGACAAAACAGAGGACTTCCTGCCCATGCTGGCTCCCTGCCGTCAGCAGCTCACACTCCTGACTGGTATGCTACCAGCGTCAGACACATACATGCTTGTGAAGCACCTCATTCACATGTCCGTAGTTGCAGTCATGCTGGGAGATTTGGGCGCTTGGTTTTTCTACTCCCTGTAGTGAGATACACTTGTACATTCTGCGTCATGCTAAGAAGCTATACCTGGCTTTCCAGAGAGCCCTGTGACCCTGAGGTTCGTGGATCTCATGTCTTTTGGCCCCTAGTAGCTATTTCTCTGATCTGACACACCTCCATGATTTTCATAGAGCATATTGAGCTTCAGGCATAACATAGCATGGCCCCTGTGAATAGTGGAGCCTCCCCCCAAAGAAACATACTGTTTCTGTGGTGTGATGAGCATTCATGTATCTGCACCCATGTTTGCATAAGCTTGCCCATGTGTGCACATGACCCAGAACAACTCTGCATTGCATACTGAAGGTCGGCATTCTGGAAGACTTTTCTGCACTTGAGAGTTTCTGTCAATTAGGAGGCCGACTGGACTCCTTTTCCAGAACACTCTGTTGCAGTTTTAGCCAAGAGCTAAAACACACCCTCACTTTTCTCCTGAAATGCCTGCTCATCTAGAGTGAGAGTATATGGGGTGGATTCAGATGATACCACTCGTTGTGTGTAGTTTATTTCTGGGAAGCTACCATCCCTGGTTGCGTGAGTTGAGGGACAGTCGCACTTGTAGATAAACATAGGTTGTTCTAGGCAGTCTTCTTGTTCTAGGCAGACTGTGTTCAAAGCTCAAGGGACTTCCCTGTGTAATCGAATTCTGTTCCGAAGGAGGCTGTAAGTCTGCAGGTCTTCGTCCTGGGCCCATTCAACTAGGTAGCTTGCTAAGGGTGGCCTGCTCCTGGAAGCCTGTCCCATAGGTCACCAAGCCAGCCAGAACATGGAGGGAGGGTACATTTTTTGCTCTCTGGTTGCTGATGGAATCTTAGGCCAACCTGGGCCCCATACCTCGGCTGACCATTTTCTTCATTGGGACAGTTCTGCCTGTCACTTTGGCAACCATGTTCAGGAGCCAGCGGCTGCCTGTAGTAAAGGAGTGACCCCGTAGGTTCTTGTTGCGCACTAACAGAATCCTGTTGCCCACCTTGTAGAAACAGCCCTGCTTTCCTGGCCAACGGGCCAGTGCGCCAACACGTCAGAGGCATTCAGCAGAAAGCTGCCTCGTTCTGCCTTCTGAGACTTCCTTTTTCTGGGAAAAAAGTATTTATGTAAGTTGCACCCTCGTTATTGCTTTCCTCCCCTTTGTGAGCTGTTGAGGTTACCCCCCTGGTCCCTGGCATGCTCTTATCTGACCTCTGTGCCATACAATTCATCCAACCGTAAATAATGCCCTAGAAACAGAAACAGCCTGGTGTGTTGGCATCTCAGAGGTTTGGAAAGAAACTGCTCGGGCACAGAGAGGTGTGCTAAGGTTCTAGGGTTGATGGAGGAGGGGCTCCTTGCATTAGGTGCGATGTTAGTGAGGAATGATTTGTGTATTAGAGAGAGAGAGCGCAGAGGGCACCATATGTACCTGTAGAGGCACAAGCGTGACTTCAGGAGTCATCCCGGTCATCCTGGCTTGTTCTGCTTCCTCTTTGCTTTGCTCTGGGATTTCCCAGGTTCCGCCTTCTAGAGCCAGAAGTGCAGGCCACCACCATTTCCACCTGCACTTTTACATGGGAGGAGGGATTTGAACCCAGGTCTTTATGCTTTTAAGGCAGTTAACCTCTGAGCCATCTCTTCGGCTCTGCGAGAAATGAATTGAGTGACTAATGGGCAACTGAGTGAATAGAGTAGTCCTAGGTAGAAATTTAGCACTGTCATAGTGGGGATGGGGAGAGTATGGGGGCAGGGGGTGGGGAATCCTTCCAGGGCTGTGGGTCACAACCACAGGTGGATCGTAGCACTAGGTGTTTGCTCATACAGAGTGGAGTCAACACATGCCCCATGTGCCTGAGGCTGCAGACAATACCTCAAGGACTTCAAGGCATGGCGGGAGCTGTCCCTCCCCTAAGACCTCAGGACTGCCTGCTTCCGGCCTCAGTTTGGTTTTTTCTCAGAAGACCAGCTCTTGCGTAGGTAGCCTCGGACACTCTGGGGTTTGCGGCAGGGCTATTGGCATGCCCTGCACTGCTACCAGAGGACTTTCTTGGGGGGTGGGGTGCTCTCATTGACACTGTGGTGTCAGTGTGGCAGCATCATGCTCTGATTCTAAAGTAAGAGTCTCTGTTTTTGGAAGTGTTTTCTGGTACTTTTCAAGGCAGAACACCCACCTGTGACTTAAAACCAGACACGCTTGACTTTCTGAGGTAGAAAGCTTTGGCCAGAAGCATGCGACAGGTCAGAAAAGCTCCAGTCTTGTTCCTTTCTCGTCTTTGCTGGTCAGGGGAGCTATAGAGCGACGGCTTGGCCATCCCTATGTCAGCCCTGGGCCTTGGTTGGAACACTCGTGGGCTTGGGAAGCTTGAGGAACATCCTGCAGAACATCCACTGTCTGCAGCTTGTGGCGTTCTGTGGACAGCTCCAGTGCTCTGAGGTCAGAGAAAGAAAGACATCTTAGAGTGCAGTTTATGGAGCTGAGCTTGACTCCTGTATACAGAAGAAGAGGACTGAAGCTCAGCAGCATGGAGACATGCAGGTCTATTTATGTTTATTGGTCCTTCGTGTAATCTCACGGACGCTCTCATTTGGTTTGTAAAATGCTAGCAATTTCTTAACCCAACCTCAAACGTGCAGTTGAAGTGAATACTAATCATGGTCGAGACGCCCTGCTGTGCACAGAGCAATGATGAGTCAGACCGTGTTTATCCCCAGGGTTTATTGGTGCCAGGTGTCTGGGAACTGCAGTTTGCATTTGCACATCTTTGGAGTGAGGTTTCTTGGCAACCGGCAGGGGACAGCGTGATGAGGGAGAACGTGTGTGGAGAACCTGGTGTCCGTGTGTCCACAGAGTGGCTGAAGCCACTGGAATGAGGCCAGAACCTCCCCAGCCTCAGTGGGATCCTAGAAAATCATTGAGGTGGTGTGGTGCCCCCTTCTCTTGCCCCTCTTCTCAGGGCGAGGAAGAAGGTCCGTAAGTGGGGGGTTAGTCTGGAGTCTGTGCTCACTGCATCCATTTAACTTTAAGGGGTAGTCAGCCCCAAATACAGTCCAGTTGTCCCCACTTTCTGCAGGGGCTGTATTTGAAGATTGCTACCTCACTTGAATGACTGAAACTGCCAGTAGAATTGGACCATCTATGCGCTGTTTCTCCCTGTACCAACAGCATACCTACAGCAAGGTTGAATTATATATCAGGCTCAGTAAACATTTAATATCAAGGCGGCAGGCTTTGCACAGCGGTCATATTAGCTTCTCCTTCGGGAGGATCACAAGTTCAAGCCTGCCCAGGCAACATAGCAAGACACCATCTCTCTTATTAGAAGACCCTAATACTCTCTCTCTCTCTCTCTCTCTCTCTCTCAAAAGATCTTACTATACTTTAGATCTTAATAATGTCAGCAAAAATCTTCTTTCCTTAAGTAGGAAACTTTTGTTCTGGGGAGATGGGTCAGTGGCTAAAGTCTTTGCTTCATAAGCAAAAGGACCTGAGTTTGGATTCCAGGTACTGTGTAAGAAATGCTCGGTGGATAGCAACATCCTATAATTCTAGTCCTGGAAACCTCAGAGCAAAGCAAGGAGGTAGAGCAATCCAGGATGATTTGTGATGTCACTCCTGGGCCTCCATAGGCACATACACTTAAGTGCCCTCTTAACACACATGCCCACATACACATATACATCCACCCACATGCAAAACTCACATACACATGCAAAAATAGATAAAAATAGAAGTTGGAAGCTTTCATCTTTTTCCTTAAAGGAAGCTTGCCTTTGATGTATCCAAATAAGAATTGAACTCAAGCCCCAAGTCTCAGCCAGTCCGATAACTGAGACCCCTCCCCAGGGAAAGAGTGGCTCGCAGTCTGTCCAGATGGGTGGGTGGGAGAGGGAGATGCAAGATGATCTCATGCTCCAGAGAATGGCGCCCAGTTACAAAAAAAAAAAATTCAGGAAGTAACAGGCTGGAGAGATGGCTCAGGGGTTAAGACTCTGCCTCTGCAAGCAGAAGGTCCTGAGTTCAGATCCCATGTAAAAAACGCCGGAAAGAAACATCCCACACTTCCGGTCCTGGTGGGCAGAGCCTAGAAAATCCCAGAGCAAAACAAGAAGGGAGGTAGAAGCGATTCAGGATGATTCCTGATGAAGTTATCCTTTGTCTTCCACAGGGACACAGTATTCTCTCTCTCTCTCTCTCTCACACACACACATACACACACACAGTAAATAAATAATTTTTTTAAATTCAGGAAGTGTTCATATCTGGGGTTTTATATTAATATTTTTGTGCTTGGTTAATATAGCAGATAGGAAGTCAAGCTTCAGAGGGCAGGGCACGCTTATACAGTTAAGAATTTGATGGGCCTGGAGAGGTGGCTTAGGGGTAAGCCTCTGCCTTGCAGGCGAAAGGTCCCGAGTTCAGATCCTAGACCCCACGTATAGAAACGGGGCAGAAGGGGGGCGGCCTGCGTTTCTGGTCCTGGTAGGGCGGAGCCTGTGAATCCCGGGGCGGAGTAAACAAGGAGGAGGTGGAGGCGGTCCATGGTGGTTCCCGAATTTGCCTGTGGTTCTACACACACACACACACACACACACACACACACACACACACACACACATACGTGCACACACACGTACAATTGAATAAATAATAAATAAATAAAAGAATGCGAGCACCATGTTCAGGCCTGGGATGTATTTCAGTTCCTTTCTGGTTGCTTTTATGTCTGGAAAGCAAAAGGCACAGCTTCTTCAAACTCTGAAGTGCTAGATGGTAGATGGTAGACAAGTCGACCTGAGATCCCAGTTTCCCATGTAATCCCAGGATTCAGTTAGAGTCCTTGTTGGCATATGGACTCTTGTGGTATGAGAGAGAGAGAGACAGAGAGAGAGCGCCCAGATTGTACATGCCTGGAGCCTGTAATATCTGGAGAAGATGGTGGGAAGCAATTTTGGCTCTCTGTTTGTATTGGTTACTCTTTGTGTTGCTGTGAGGGAACATGCAAAGTCAAGCAACTTAAGGGAGAAGCAGGGATTTATTCAGTTCACGGTCTCAGAGGTCCTTTTGTGGCAGAAAAGGCATGGTGGGCAGGCAGGTTAGGAGGCTGAGAGCTGTATGACTGGGCAGGCAGGTTACATCACATCTGGGAGGCTGAAAGCTGTATGACTGCCAACTGCAAGAGCAGCCTCTCCTGGAGACAAGGGGGGGACTAATCCACCTCAAAGCCCACCCCTTGTCACCGCCTTCCTCCAGCAAGGCTCCACTTCTCAAACACATGAGCCTGTGGGGGACACTTTTCAAACCATGACATTGCTTTTTGGAACTTTCATTACTTAATTTTTTCTGCATGCAATTTTGTAAATCTGGTTTTCTAATGAATAAATCAGTCACTTCCTCACTGTGGCAAAACAGTAAAGCTTTCCATTGTATCGCGTGTGAGTGCACAGGTCAGCTAGGCACGGTCCCACTGTGTGTGACAGTCAGTGCTGTCCGTCCCTGGAAAGTTTTCATCTTGCTAGACAAATACTGGGCCAACAAATGACAATTCCCATCCCTCCCCCATGCTGGGCACCCTTCGCTCCTCTATGAATCGATTCTGTGTCTCTCACAATTGGACTCATAAGTATTTTTCCTTTCGTGCCCAGCTAAAAATACACATTTTGTTCTCATTATCAAATGCTAATTGTAGTTATTTTTCCACACTCATGTGGACATTCAAGAAGACATAACCTCTCACTTCTTAGGAGAAAGCAACTTCTAGTGAGGAGGAATCAGTCACGTTGATCGTAAATGAAGAGTGAGTTAGTCTCTAGGTTTTGACTGAGTTGCACCTGTTCTTGTAAATGCATGTATCAGACAACTCAGATTATTTTATTAATTAGTCAGATGTAATCAAGTAGAATCAAAGGCCTATTAGTAAAGGAATGTTTGATTTTGTTTGGCTGTGGTAGGACAAATTAAGAAGGTGATTGTTGTTTCCCTAAAGACTTGAAATCTGGTGTATGTGCTAATCAAACCATATGAGAGGTAAATCTATTCCTTTTTTCCTCCTTGAGGTTCTTGCCATTAGTCCAGGTTAGCCTGGAACTTGTCACCCTCCCGTGTTCCCTCCTGAATGTTGGGGATGCAAACCATCATTCCTGACTTGTAAGTGTGTGGTGCATATGTGTGGTGTGCATACATTTGTGTATGGGTGTGCCCACCTGTGCATATGTGCAGAGGCCAGAGGGGGATGCTGTTGTGTCCTGCGGTATCATTTACACATCATTTCTTTGAAACAAGGGTTGTTACAGACCTGGATCCAGGTGCATGGCCAGGAAGTTCCAGCAATCCTCTTGTCTCTGACTCCTCCTCAGAGTTGGTTACAGGTGTGTATAATCCATGTCTGCCTTTAAACAGGAGCTTTGAACTCAGATCCTCATGCTTTCACAACACATACTTTGCCAAGTGGGTCCATCTTCTCAACTTGTGAGTGATATATCTTTTTTAAAAAAAATCATACAGGGAGTTGACTCAGTAGTTAAAGCTCTTGCCTTGCAGGCAGAGAGACCTGAGTTTGGATCCCTAGATCCTATGCAAAAATGCAGTGTAGGTATAGTGCCTGCCTGTAATTCTAGCCCTAAGTGGCAGTTGCTTAGCCGGAGTAGCTCTAATGGCTTGCTCTAGGTTTAATTAGAGATTCAGGCTCACAGCAATAAGGTAGAATAGAAGAACAATTGAGGATGGTTCCTGTTATCAGTTTTGGGCCTCCACAGACACATGCACTCAAGTATACTTATATATGTACACTCACCACACCAGTGCACACACATACACCCCATGCACACATATGTGAAAAAAAGAAAATAATCACCTGTTTGCAATGTAAGATTATAATAATTTGTTTCATTTAAGTGACATTCATGGTTCCAAAAATAAAGACATTTAAAAAGATATTTCAATCAAACATTGCAACTGTTTTTCATTTTCCCTTGTTTTTCATACTGATGAGCAGGAAGTAACTGTTTTGCTGTTAAAGTAATTACTGACCTTATTTGGATTGGGACATTTCTTCCTCTTCTGTTTTCTCCCTGGAAGAGATTGTGTGTCTCACCCGTGCACCTTACCACATTGGACAGTGCTTGCCAATCAAACCATCGCATGTCTTTTTGTGAGAGTTTTAATGACATTTCGGTTTTCTTTAGTGCTTATGGCATTAATGAGGTTATCTGTGTCTTCTCAGGTGAGTTTGGACTGTTGTGGTTACTGAAGAATTTGTCAACTTTTCCTCCCAGCTAAGTGTGCATGTTATGTAAAAGCCGTCTCTTTTGTGGGCTGTAGCACCTGTAGTGATAATTCCTTTCTTCCATGCTACTAGAATTGGACATTTGTTCATATATTGGGGACTTCAGGCTACGTGGAGTTACCTCTTGTCAGCTGCCTGGGAGGCTGAGCTCTTTGGTCTCTTCCCAGGAAGTAACCAGCGCCAGGCATAAACAGGAAGGTAGAGGCTTGGCAGGTGGTACCAAAGCTGGTAAATAATCTACAGCACCCTGGGGACCTGTGCAGCTCCACTATGTCCAGAAGGGCCAACTGCTGCCCCGGATCAGTCCCACATGGAGAAGGAGGGTGCCTTTGTGCCAGGGCGAGCGAGTGGTCCAGGCCTCTATCTGACTGTGCTGAGTGTGTGTTAGCAGGAACACTGATATTTATGTTTTTTTTATGCTTCCTATGAAAGTCATATACTCACCTACATATACTTGCCTGGCACATACAAGACCCTGTTCTCCATTTCTAGTGCTAC
The DNA here is from genome assembly GCA_023101885.1 of Typhlomys cinereus. NCBI lineage: Eukaryota > Metazoa > Chordata > Mammalia > Rodentia > Platacanthomyidae > Typhlomys > Typhlomys cinereus. The sequence goes on from JALPQD010000271.1 coordinate 3,038,292, forward strand.
ATAAATCGGGTGTGGTGGTGCCCACCTGTGATCCCAACACCTGGGAGGTGGGAACAGGAGGGTAAGAGTGAGGGGCCAATCCAGGAAACACAAAACACGAAGCCTTGTGCAAACAAGCAAACAGACCAACCTAAACAAGTGAGGTTATGTCAGAATGTGTGTGGCCTCATTCTGCGGGATTAGCATTTCTCTCTTTAACAGTGCTCTAAATCTAAGCAGTGTTCCTCAATCACCTTACAATTTCATTCACAAAAGAAAATTCTTTAAGAGAGGTGAGTAAACCAGTCATGCACGTTTTCATTAATTCTAAACTTAAATTGAAACTCTGCTTAATCTTTAAATCTCACTGCAAATTATATTCTTTGAGCATTATAAGTTAGAAACTGCAGAATCAAACAAACACACACACAAAAAAACATTATGAAGATTCTCTCTTGAGAAGTCCACACTTGGGTATATACTGTGCTTTTCTTAAATTAGAGTCATTTTCTCTATCTGTCTCTCTGAGCGTGTGTGTGTGTGTGTGTGTGTGCGCGCGCGTGCGCGTGTGTTGCGTGCATGTCTATCTGTCTCTGCCAGTACTTAAATCTGACGTACTTTCTATCCCTTCTCTCTAGTAAACTTGTAACTTAGCTTCATTTTGACCTTCCAGAAACTCTTGTGGGCATAGCCGAGGTCCAGCTTTACCTGAGTTGGAGACTCTGAAGCAGCAGCTACGTGCTGCTGGCCGCAGCTCTGTCTTCCTCTCTCCCCTCCCTGTCTCTGCCCTTTCTTTGAGATTCTCAAGCAGAGTCCTGTGTTTTTGTTTGGTGGGGGGTGTTTTTGGAAGGTGGGGGACTGGTGCCCTTCTGGAAGGATGGGTGTCCTCTTTTATCTCAAGGTGTAGAGGCCATTTAATGACAGATGGCAGTAGCTTTTGTTACTGATGGTTACTGACCTGGATACATTGTAGCATCTTCTCATGTGAGACAAGAGGTCACAGTTTTTGGTAATCCTTCAGGCCAGGTTAATTTTGCTTTAATTAAAAAAGATCCGTGTCATGCTGGGCTATAAAATAGGAGAGTGATTTTTTAGTAATCGAAGGAAAATAGTTTTTACGAACTCTCCACTGAGAGTTTGGAAATCTCCTCAATGGAGATGCGTTGCTCTGTGGGTGTGTGATGTGGGTGTGGCGGTCTTATCCAGGAAGTTGGAAGTTGGCAGGTGTTGCCAGACACAGCTGTTCCCAGATGTTACCTCTGCCCTTGGCAGCTGGAAGGGAATCACGAGAGGTTGGCCTCCTTGCCCCACCTTCGTCACTTCCAGGCCAGGATTTGTAAGAATTGTGCCTTTTCTCCTTTTAAAATTCCTTTAATTCCTCCAGAAGAAATCTCCTTTTAATTTCCGGTGGCTTGTTCGGACAAAGTCTCATGTATTCCAGGTTGGCATCAAACACCCTGCACAACACAGACTGACCTCGAACTTCTGATCCTCTTGCCTCCAGCTCTCCAGCACTGGAGTGCAGATATGCAGCACCCTGTCTATGCGCTGCTGCTGGTGGAATCCTGGGGCTCGTGCCTGCTGGTCTAGAACCCCAGCAACTGAGCTACATCCCCAACAATTCAAGGCACGGCTCTGTTCTGTTCCTCCTAGCTTCAGGAGCTATCCTAATCTTTTTAAAATAACATTTATTGAGTTTGTGTTTCAACAACTTTTAATGCACATATATAGTGTTCTGATCTCTGTAACCTCCGACTCTGTCTAACTGCCCTCCCACCCTTTTATCTATCCTCTCCCACAAATCTCTTTCCCACATTAGTGTCTTTTTGTTTTCAGATTCATTGAATTGACTTGGGATTGTCCATGTGACCGTGGGTTTGGACTTGCCATTGGAGCTTGGTGGGCTCTTCAGTGGGACAGTTGAAGGCAATGATTCCTTCCTTCTCCCTTAGAATCCATCTTAACTCAGCACGGAGGGGTCCCAGTGAGCCCCTCCCCATCTGTGACTGACAGGCCCAGTGTTGTGCAGGCCCAGTGTAGACATCTGCAGCTGCTGTGAGATCAAGCTTGTTAGCTGTGCCATGTCAGACAGATAGCCCTGGCACAGCCTTTTCCCTGTCTTCCATCTCTTATGCTCTTTCCACCCTCTCTTCCACAGTGTTCCTTGAGTGTTAGAGTGTGGGCTACAAATGTCCTGTCCAGGGCTGAGCACAATCAGCCATCCCTTATTCTCAGCACCTTGAGCAGCCATGAGTCTTTGCATTCGCAATACCAGTCACTGGAAAGAGACGCTCCTCTAATCAAAGTTGAGAGTAGCATTTGTCTGCGAGTATTAACATAAGCATTAAGAAGGCATTCTGCCACCATGCCATTCAAATCCAACCAGAGAGCAGCTGGTTATCCCATACTCTTCATGCCACTAACACACCAGTGGTCACAACTTGTCTGGCAGGTTGGTATTTATAGTTTGTAGGGTTCACAGTTGGGTAAGATTGTTGATTTTAAAACCCCCAGCAGCCTGCATAACATGTTAGAGTTTCCTTAATCTTCTAGAAACCTCCATTCTAGCCAAACTGGGATTCATGGCTTTGACAAAGGAGAGAATATCAGGATGAGCTAGTTTGAACCGGAGTTGGGGTTTAATGAATCCCATTTTAATGGGCATTTTAATGTTTAAGATTTTTAATTTTAATTGGCACTCCAAAGAAAGTAAGACACACTCCAAAGTGTAAGATAGGCTCCTCCCAGGCAAGCCCTTTTCCTTATCTTTACATTAGTCACTTAAGAATTTTGATGGGGTATGATCTCACCAGAAGGGGAGGGCATATAGTCTGGCAGATAAAAAGTAACCATTTTGCAAATGGGTGATTGACCCCTCCCTCACTGTGGTTTCCTACTTTTATTATATCTACCTTTGAATATACTCTTATAACAAGACTCTAGTTTAACAGCTTTTTATCTCTGGCCAGGGGGTGACATCCAATACTCATCAGGATGGAGTGAAGGGCATTGCAGGAGCAGCAAAACCGCAAAAGAAAATCAACAAATCATAATCCAGAACATCAGAGACTCTATATCAACAACCTAGAACTAGGCCAGACTAATCTCTCCCCATCTTGAAGCTCAGGGAAATTTGCGGAAGAGGGGGCGGTAAGATTGTAAGAGCACAAGGATGGGAGGAGCAATGATACGCAAGATACTCCACACAAGTTAGTGCCGAAAGCAATCATAATTGGACTTTGCATGCCCTGCGCAATGTCCAACATGCTATTGATCCCTCAAATTCTAGCATTCGCTAAAGGCACTAAGATCCTTGGAGGCAAGGGATTGACAGCCACAGTAGTGTTCCTATGCTTAAGGGGAACACAGGAAAGGGTTCAGGGAAATGCCACTGGGTCCTTGCACCTCATCGGAGAGGAGGATCCAGAGGAGACTCTGGCATGCACATTAAAGGATGCTCCAGGGATGGAAGGGGGAGGGACTGGAGGATGGGAAGGGATGGTGAGGGGAGGGGGGCACAGGGTGGTGGGAGGATTGGAGGGAGGGAGGGGACCGGTGTACCTGTTAAAGTTGTAAGAGTAGAAATAAAAAAAAAAAAAGAAAACAATAAAAACAATAAAATATAAAAAAAAATCTCTCAAAAAAAAAGAATTTTGAGAGGTCAGGTGCTGATTTTGGAAGCTAAATGAGATCATAGGATCTGACAGGATTGCATCTGATAAAGCGGAACCTCTGATTATCTGGGATGCAGGAAGGTGGGATGTCTTCACTGTAAGAGGTCTTATAGTGTTGAGTCCCAGAAGATGCCTGAGAACAGAAATGAGGCCCACCATGGCTATGTGCAATGACCGACTGACTGTAAGCTTGAGTTGTTGCTATTTGAACATAAAATACCGGTGTACAACAGAAGTATTGTTCTGTGGGTGGTCTTTCACAGCCAGTGTTAATTGTGCTGGAATTCCTGGTTCTCAGCTAGAGACACTCCAGCTCAACCTGACTCTGTGGTAACGGCTCCTTTCCTGTCCCATGTCCGCATAATCTCCTCTTTCTATCCTGCCTCAAAGAGATGTGATGAAAATTGAGTTCTCCATCCACAGAGCTGCCCTGGCGTGCAGGTCCAGCCTGTATCCGCATGGGGATCGATTGGGTCTCAGACCCTCCACAGACAGCAGATGCTCAAATGCCTTCAGAAGGTGGTTGTTGTGTCTGCTTGCAACCATGCACATCTTCCCATTGCATTAATGGATTCTGGGTAGCTCACAGTACCTGGGTGGTCTATGTGAGCTATAAATGAGTGTGTCACGTCAGTAACAAGGCATATCAACGGTGTCACTACAGAGCTTTAATTTGTTTTGGATGCATGTAGAACCCGTGGGTACAGAGGTCAGAATGAGTCTCCTTTGTGCTGAATCAAGGGAGCTGGTGACCATTCAGGGAGATTGAAGCATCTGACCTTATTAGACACATGTGTTTCCTTTCTCTGCTCCGGGGGATCACAGGGATGCCTGGTTCTGGAATGCCAGACAGCTGGGGAGGGCTGTTGGAGCAGATGGCATAGGGGCAGGTACACGTGTCTACACACCACTGTCAGGAAGGAGCTAAGGGGATAGATGTGGAGCTGGATCTGTGCCAGGAGAGGGCTGCCCATTTCTGCTCATGGGCACTTTGTAGCCTCAAGAACATGAGGAAACTCTAGCAAACTTCACAAGTAGGTTGAGAGCTTGGAAGGTCAATTCAGTGTCCTTTCAAGGACGGTGACATTCCAGTTTCTACTCTGATGGCCTCTCTCGGAGAGGCCCTATCCTCTGGGGCTGGTGACTCAGAATCTTGGGGTCGTACAGTAACAAAAGTTCTGAGCTAAACAAGAAGGTTCCAGCAATGGCACTCACCTTTGTGGTTGGCACAGCCACGTGACCCTCCAGCTGCGAATGCTCATGTCTTGGCTGCACACATGGTCAGAACTCACCAGGAATCACGGAGCAGGCACAGGCTCAGCTGGCTCTCCCACCTGCTGTGCCGGGGGTGGGGAGGTGGAGGTGGGGGGTTGGCTTGATAAGACTGAGTGCAGAGAAGCTCAGTTAGCTGCCGAGGGACAGCATCCGCGTGCTGCAAGTATGTCCTCAAGCGGGCCTGGTGCAGACAAGCCAGTGTCTTGATACTGTACTGTACGTGTTCTGGGTAGTGTCAGCCCTTTGTGAGGTCCTGAGTGGCCTCCTGCAGACACGGGCCCTCTGGGAGGACTTCACGCATGTGTCATGCCTGTTGGTGTGTCTGAGCACACGCATCTACCCCAGGAGGAGCTTGTAAGTAGGACACTGCAGCCACGCTCTGGAGCTTCCTCAAGGCCACGGAGTAGCTCAGAGACGAGAAGGCCGCAGGCAGCCCCAGTCTATCCCTGTCTAGAATGTTCTGCAAGAAACAAAGGTGTTTCTGTGAGGGAGTCCGCCTGGGAGTCTTGTGATCTCAGGCAGTTTTTCTAATTTTTGTTTGTTTGTTTGTTTGTGTCAGGAAATTGTTCAAACTTCCCACTCTTTTTAGGCATGAGGTCTGTTGGCGCATAGCTCCTCGGCTGTGACACCAGCCTGGGGATTTCCCACAACCATCTGGGTGCTGTTAAACTTGAGCTCACTCTGCTCAGGGCTCATGGGGCTCTGTCTCTCGCTTGCCTGTCTCTCTGTCACGCATCTATGAGCACCTTACTCCTAGCTCCCAACACCTGCCTCCTCCACCCCCACCCCCAACAGGCAGGATCCATTCCCAGCCTTCCTTTCATTCTTGGGCTTTTCCCAAACCATTGCCTGAGCATCTGTAATCTCAGGGTTCCCATCCCCTCCTGCCTTCCAACCTCGGGCTTTGAAATAAGCAGCCCTAGCATGGAGTTGTGGACCAAGGAGCTCCCAATAATGTGCAGGTCCGTAAACTGTAGGTAGCCAATAGCAACTCATGCTGTCCTGGGTGGATGTACAGATGGCTCCTATTGCAATAGACAGGCACCTGTGACCTCGTGGTAAAAGCTGGTTTGTGTCCTTGGAAATTACCTCCTGTAGTTTTGTTGTGGAGTTGAGGTTCACATAATATCATGAGGTGGTCTAGTTGTCCCAGAGGGTCATGTGTTGAAAATTCAGTCCCCACATTCCTTCTTGAAAAATATGAGGACTGGGGAGATGGCTCGAAAGCAGAAGGTCCTGTGTTTGGATCCCAGGTCCCACGTAAAAACGTCAGGCAGAACTGGCAGCGGCCTGCACTTCCAGCCCTGGTGGGCAGGGCCTGGGAAATCCCAGAACCAAGCAAAACTGAGATAGAAGCAATTCAGGATGATTCCTGAGGTCACTCTTGGACCTCTGATACACACACACACACACACACACACACACAATGAATGAATAAAGTTTAAAACGATTTGTTAAACAACTTGTTGAGGAATGTGGTAACTGAATTTTTAACACATGATCCTTTGGGACAACTAGACCATCTCATGGTGAACTTCAACTCCACAACAAAACTACGGGAGGTAATCTCCAAGGATACAAACCAGCTTTTACCATGAGGTTACAGGTACCTGTCTACTGGATAGGAGCCATCTGTATATCTGCACAGCTCAGCAAGAGTTGTTATTGGCGGCCTACAGTTTGCAGAACTGCACATTATTGGGAACTCCTTGGTGGAGAGAAACAAGTATGCACAAGCCACAGTGTGTGCCATGGTATGCATGTGGAGGTCAGAGGACAGTTTTTTGGGCGTTGGTTCTCTTCTTCCACCATTGGGCTCTGCTGATTTAACTCAGGTCTCGCCTTTGCCCACTGAACCATCTCGCCAGTCCCCAGATATTTATATTGATAATGTTTAGAAGTGAGGCCTTGGTTGTAATTAGGGTAAGTAAATACTTGACCGAAGCAACTTGAACAGGAAGGGTTTATTTTTTTCTGTGTTTAAGGGACTGTATCCACATTTAGGATGAGTCTTCCCCCCTCAGTCAACTTGACACCCATAGGTCTGTTTCCATGGTAATTGTAAATCCATCAAATTGACAGTAAAGGTGAGCCATCTCAGAGGACGTCATAAGATGGGGTCCCTGCAATGGCATTATCAGCATGATAAGACAACACATTTCTCACTGTGCTCTTAGACTCCAGAACTGTGAGCTAAGTAGACTTCCATTCTTTATCAGTCACCCAGGCTCAGTGCTTGTGTTGTCAGGACAGAGCATGAACCAAGACACGTAGGTGACACGTAGGTGACATACCAAAGTGAGCAGGTCAGGGGTACTATGTGCCCTCATTTGCTAAGCTGAGTTCTTTTTTCTTCTTAACTTTTTATTTATTTCTTCATTTGTGTGTGTTCGTGTGTACATTGCTTCTCCCTCCTTTTCGCTTTGCTCTGCAGACTGCCATTGCTTCCTCCTGGTGTTTTGACGTGGGACCTGAGATCCGAACTCAGGACTTTTTGCTTGCAAGGCAGAGTCTTAACCCCTGAGCCATCTCTCCAACCTTGCTAAGTTGAGTGTTCTAAGTCAGTTCATCAGTCAAAAGGAGTCAAAAAAGAGGTCTCCCCAGTTCTCCTTCAGCTGTGTGTCATTCTGTGAACCTTTGGGTTTCTTCTTTTCTTTGTGGTGTGTGTGTGTGTGTGTGTGCACTTGTGTTTCTGGGAGTGTGTCTTCCTCTATCACTTCCTATATTATATTATTTTGTTATTATTAGTGTGTGTATGTCTGTGTGTGTCTCTGTGAGTTTGTGTGTGTGTGCACATGTATTTCTGGGAGTGTAACTTCTATCAGTTTCTGCACTGTTTTATTTTATTATTAGTATGTGGTGTGTGTATGCACATCTGTTTCTGGGGGTGTGTCTTCCTCTATCACTTCATCATTATTATCATGCGTGTATGTAGGTATGTGATAACCATGGCATGCATGTGTAGAGGTCAGAAGACAACTTTTTAGAGAGTCGCTTGCTTCTCTCCTTTCACCTGTACGTGGATTCTGGGGATTGAACTCGGGCCGTCAGGTGTGTGCAGCAAGTACTTTTAACTACTGGTCATCTGGCCCTGGTTGCTCCTTCGAAGGAGTCATAGCATCTCACTTGCTCTCCCATGAATAGCGATTTAAATAGCATTTTTAGCACATGCTCATTTTGTTAAGTGATACTTTAACGTCATCCTTGGCCGACCTGCTGTGTGCTCCTCCCCTGTGTTGCCCACGGGACGTGGCAGTGGAGGGTCCTTCTCAGAGGAAGCCCCGGGTGACCCAGGGAAAACAAGCCTTGCTCAGGGCGGGACCGAGCTTATGAAATTTGTGTGCAAAGGCCTGCGGTTAGCATGTGACATGTGTGCCGCTGTGAGAAGGGCACATGCCAAGCAGACAGGCCACTGAACGAGGAAGCGAATCTGATGAATTTTAAGCCAACGTGTTCACCTCCCACTTGTCAGCCTGCTGACAGATAGCTGGACCCTCCTCAGAGCGCCCTTGCTTCCATGAAGCTGAGGCAAGTACACACACACACACACACACACACACACACACACACACACACCCCTTCCTGCTCCTTAAAGAATTAGCTAGCAGCCTCCAGAGGTTCTCGCTGGTGACTGGCCTTCGTATCTGCTGAGTCACAGCCTGTCTTCCTGGTGGGCTTCACAGAGGGGGGCCTGTGTTTTGGCCTCTGTGTTCCTGGGTTCTCTTTGGGGGGGAAGAACCCTCTGGGGCTCTCCCCCAGCTGGGGCATCTCTCTTTTCTGCTGAATTTCATCTTTTCCTCTCTAAATATCAGGCACTGGGGAAGTGGGATACCCAGCCATTCCTGTCTTCTTTTTCCTGTTAGCAGTTCATTTTTTACTTCATTTATTTTTGTTAGTGTGCATGCATGTATTCCCACAAGTATGTGTGTGTGTGGGAGGGTGGATGTGTGGGGATATGGGTGTACATGTGTGTGGGCAGATGTACAGTAGAGGACAGTTGAGCGTGTGTCCCTGTGGAGGTCCAAGGGTGACATCAGGAATCATCCTGGATTGTTCTACCTCCATATTGCTTTGCTCTGGGGTTTCCAAGGTCAGAATCGTAGGACACCATCACATCTGTCCAGCATTCTTACCTGGGTTCTGGAGATCCAAACAAAGGTTCTTTTGCTTGTGAGACAAAGGCTTTAACCCTTGGGCTATCTCTTAAGCCCCATTAATTTATTTTTTTTATTTGGCTTCTCTAACAGGATGTTGAAAAACAAAACAAAACCTGTCTTGGATCCTCTATGTGTTTCTGAGAGGGCGCGGTAGAGCCCAGGGCTGTTTGGGCCTGGGAGGTATGAGGGTTCTTTTTCTCTGGGGCTATGACAAAATACCTGAGCCAGGCAACTTAAGGAAGGGCTGTCTTTTGGCTCATACCTTGAGGGTACAGTCTGTGGTATCAGGGAAGTCTTGAGGCAGCCGGTCACATTGCATTGCGGTCAGGAAGCAGAGAGAGATGAATACTGGTGCTCGGCTCTCTTTCTTCTTTTTATTCAGTCCTGGATCCCAGCCAGGGGTGGGCAGGGTCCCTGCCCAAATTTAGGGGGTGTCATGGTTTGAAATGTGTCCCCCACAGTCTCATGTGTTTGGGAAGGTCATGGCACCTTTGAGAGGTGGAGCCTTGCTGGAGGAAGGTGGTCACAGGGGTGGACCTTGAGGTGGATTAATCCCACCTTACCTCTGCTTTTATAGCAAACAGCCTTCAAGATGTTTGCAGTGACTTAGGCCTCTTCCAGCTTTTGCAGCTAGCCATGTCCCCTCCACCATGAAAGACAGTATCTCCCCTCTGGAACCATAAGCTGAATAAATCTCCCATTTTCCCCTTAAATTGTTTGACTTGGGGTACTGTCTCATAGCAGCACACGAGAGTAACCGTACAGTGGGTCTTTCCACTTCAAATAACCTAACATTGTGCCCAAAGGTTTGCTCCCTAGGTGATTCTAGATCCTATCAGGTTGGCAGTATTGACCAACACAAGAGCGAAGTCTCAGCCTCCACGTGTCCTTGGCATTCCCATTCCCATTCCCACTCCCACTCCCACTCCCACTCCCACTCCCACTCCCATTCCATTTGGACAGAACAGAGCCTGGAGCCAGTGTCTGAGGTGGAAAGTGCACCAGTAGCTCAGTGACCACAGGATTGAAGTCAGACTTGTTGCTCTATGGGCTTTTTAAAATTAATCAATTTGTGTGTGTGTGTATGTGTGTGTGTATGCACATGTGTGCCCACGTGCCAAAGTGAATATGTTAAATGCAGAGTACAACCCTACGGAGTCAGTTCTCTCTTTCCACTGTCATGTGGGCCCTGGGGATGGAACTCAGATTCTCAAGCTTGGGCAGTGAGCACTTTTACCCACCAAGCCATTTCGAGGGCCCCCCTTTTACTTTCTAAACACAGAGCACTGAGAGCTTGTTGTGGAACCACTTCTGAGTCTGTGGCTAGTGACTAGTTTAGTTTCCCATCCCTGAAAATATCACAAATATCAGGAGCAACAGAGGGTGGTCATGGCAGAGAAAGGTCGGAACATGGTCACGGAAAGCCCCCAGGAGCACTTTGAGTAGCCTGCCGATGTCTGCCTCATCTCTGTGAAAGGTTGTTGTGAAAGGTCGCTGGTGAACTTCAGGAAGGTTTTCAACTCCCTTGGGCTGGTCATGCTTTGAGAAGGGGTTCAAGAACAACTTTAAACAGGAAGTAGCGATGATTTGCTGTTGGGTGATAGGTGCAAGGTATTTTTTATTTTGATTTGGTTTAGTTTGGTTTGGTTTGGTTGAGCTGGGTCTCCCAGTGTCACTGGGCTGTCTTGGGAACTCCTGCTGCCTCTCCAGTATCCAGGACTATGAGCATGCACCACCACGCTTGATCTCCAAGAATCTGTAAAGAAAACAGCTTGTGTCGTGCGGGTATGCATAGGGAAACATACTTCCTGCTCCTTTCACCTTGCTGTTCCTGTGAGAGAAGGGTACCATTGAGCATTTCCCTCCAAGCCTGCTTTGTGTGCATCCAGCTGTGTGAATTGTTTCTGTGTCCCAAGCAGATGCTCCAAGAACCATCTCAGTTGCTGAACTTGCAGTGGCCCCTCAGGTTCTGAACTGAAAGTTCAAAAAGTTCAGCAGGATGCCTTAGCGTCCATCCTTGAAGGAGTTAAAACAGGGGTTTGCAGCACAAGGAGCTCCAATGATTTCTCTACCTTTCTCCTGAGGTCTGCAGGCAATCCAGGGTAGAGAGATTCCTGCGCCATGTTCTGTAGTCTGGACTTTGTTGAAGCCCCAGAACTTCTCTTTCTAACCCAAACCAGTCTGACAAGCTTTTAGAAAGAGTTGCTACCCACTCACCACAGACTTCCGGAATTAGTTCAGTAGTTCATTTGCCATTTAGGACATACTTTGGCCTCAGGACCCAAGGTTTTGTAATGGTTGGAACACCCTAATTTCCACTGTCTGCTGCTCTCCTGGGGTAGAGAAAAGCTGCTAGAGGTGTATTATGACTTTCCCCTGCTTTGAGGACATTCTGTCCTCAAGAGCCCTGAGGTGTCCTTGGTGCTGCCCCCAGCCCCCATTTAGTTATGTCACTAATTGTTAGGATATGTTCTGGGAGACTGGAATGGTCTGTGATTTGTAAACAGAGCAAAAAGAAAGCAAATGCTTAGCACGCCCCGGGCCCTGGCTTCCTTGTTAGCATCATAAATTAAATCAAATGGGAATTTAGCAGCTAAGAAGAGATCGTCTTAGCAAGGTTATTGCAAGAGCAGTATGGGCTGTTTACACTCCGACCATGAGGACACAGGCTTGGTCTTGGGGGGAGAGGGGTGGTTACTTTGTAGGGGTGTGCAGACCAGGCAGAGAAGAGTCAGGTGTGGGTAAGGGGCACAGATGTTCAGTGTGTTGGGAGGAATGGCTTGGAGTCCACAGAACCTGGAGAGAGGGAAGCTAGCCAAGGCTCGGGGTCTCTTGTGACAGGTTAGCAGGACTGTTCTGCGGACCAGTGGGTGCCGAGCAGAGCCAGGAAGGCTCTGTAGCTGCCATGTCCATGTAGATGGGCATCGTGAGCCTCGGCCTAGCGCTGTCAAGAAGACCTTCCTCGTCGTGGTCTTCAGAATGGCATGTCTCACCTGTCACTATCCAGGGCTTGTGTGAACAGCCGTCATCAGCACAGTTGTCCCTTGGACTTCAAATGGGAATTTAGCAGCTAAGAAGAGATCGTCTTAGCAAGGTTATTGCAAGAGCAGTATGGGCTGTTTACACTCTGACCATGGGCTGCAGCATGGAGGTTGACCCACAATGCCGGGTCTGGGCTCTTTGTTCAGCAAAATGACCCTGACGCCCCTGGCCAGGTCTGCCTGCCGAGGCCTCCGCCCCTCCTTCCAGGGTGGCATCTGAGCCAGGCAGTAGCAGAGAGGGGCCTACCTTAGGGAAGGATCCCGAGTTCAGGAGGTCTAGGGCTGAGTTGCATGGCCCTCAGGGTTCTTCGAGGTAACAGACACTTTCTCACATTGATGTTCTCAAGATTTTAGCAGGTATGTTTGCCAGAATCTCCTTCTCCAGCTGTTTGTTTCTTTTCAGGGAGTTTGTGGGCGGGACCCTTTGACACAGTCTGGCTCCTCCGAAGAGTGCAAGGTGCTCACAAGCTTGGTGACTGAGCCTGTCTGTCCTGTTCCTAACACTGCCTCTGGTCACCTCGTGTGACTTCTGTGGTTCTAGGGCCACAGCAACACCAGTCAGGAACCTGCTAGAACTGGATCTTCCCAAGCTCACCCATGGCTTGGCAGTGCAGGGACTCTATAACAGTTACTCTTAACTATTGCCGTGAGAAAGCACTCAAAATCAAGCAACTTAAAGGAGAAAGGGAGGTTTATTCAGCTTATGGTTCCAGAGGAAAGGTACAGTCTCTCAAAGCAGAGGCGGCATGGCTGGCTGGCCAAAGCTGGAGGAGGCTAAGTCACCGCAGACATCTTGGAAGCTGAGAGCTGCAGACTGCTTCTGCAAAGGCAGACTTCTCCTGGAGGTAGAGTGGGACTAATCCACCTCAAGGCCCACCCCTTGTGACTGCCTTCCTCCAGCAAGGCTCCCTCTCTCAAGGTACCATGACGTTGACCAACACATGAGACTGTGGGGGACACATTTCAAACCATGACAGACTCCCACTGGAGGCTCAAAGATTTTTGGTTTTCATTTACCTGTACTAAGTTCTGCTGTAGGTCCTATGTATGGGAAACCACCGAATATAGACTACTGGTCCCTAGAAAGTGGCCATGTTGGAATCTGTATGTGAGTGTTAATAGGTGACTGGGCGGTATTGCTGGGAAAGGGAGAGGAACCTCTCCGAGTGTATGTGTGCATGAATTTGGGACATATGTGTGAGTGGATGTATGCTTGAGTGTGTATGGGTGTGCATGTGTGAATATAGGTGTACAAGTGGAGTGTATTTATTATGGGTGCATGCGAGTGGGCATATTTGTATGTATGCACCAGTGTATAGGCGTGCAAGTAGATGTGTCTTTACATGTATATATACGTGGATGTTTGTGTTGTTTTTCATGTGCGCATGCACAGGAGTGTGTCTGTAGAGGACTCTTCTGACTGCACTCGAGATGGGAACCATGTGAGCAGTTCTAAGTCAGCTCCTTTCTGTGTGCATATAGTATTGAACTGGCAAGTTGGAGGTTCCCAAAAAAAAAGAAACGCAGGCTGCTAAGCACATGGCTCAGGCCTGTACTTTGAGGTGTGCAGGATACAGTGTCACCAACAAAGAAGTATGTGGATGCAGTTTCCAAGTTGCTTTCTGTATTAGCCCTGCATGCAACTTGAGAACCTGAGGCTGCTTCCTGGGCTGACCCCCCCATACTTGCCATTTGTGGACAGCCATTCACACCCATGAGGTGCACTCGGAACTGCACCCCACCCTGCCCTTCTCCCACTGTGGTGTCAGGCGGCTCTTTTTCCGTGGAGGGTGATTGTTTTCTTCCTAACCAGCGTTGGACACAGATCTTGGTCTGCTTTCTGTTGCATTTAACTGGGTAATTTTTAGAGAAGGGAAGCAAATCTGGCTGGTCAGGAGGAGGGTGCCAACAACTCCGAGCACTTTATAATGAGCCAGACCAAGTACGCCTGCACAGGTCTCTTCCTCTTGTGAAAAAGCCACTACAGCCATCCTTAGAACCCCACTCTCATGACCTTATCTATTATCTAGCCTTGAATATCTCCCCAAACATCACCTAGGAATTTGGTGGTTAAGTTTCTGCCCTCTGAATACAGGCACAATGGTAACTGTGCCAGTTAGATACAAGTGTCAAGTTGACAACTGAGGGCTGAATCTTTGGACACATCTGCAAAGAAGTGATAATTGATGATAGATCAGGAACCAGACCTCAAAACCATAGACCCCACCTGACAAATCTCCGCCAGAGATTCCACTGATAAATCTGAGATAAAACAGTTCTTCACAGAGACCCAGTCAAGAACATTAGTCTGATAACCCAGAATCCCTGCTCCCTACACCCCAACTATAAAAAGCTTGCACCCTAGATTCCAAGTCAGTAGCCATTTCCATCTGGACGCCATTCCCTCCGTGGAGTTCTGGAGTAACTTCCCAAGTAAACTTCAGTCTACGTGGATGAGGCCTGAGTTCATGTTCTGTCTCCCACCCCTGCTCCTCATTCTTTGTTTTTTTCTTTTCTTCTCTTTTCCTCCTTCTGGCTTGAGTTTTTAGTACATCATTTATTTTAAAGCTTAAAAATTGTTGAGGCTCCCTGTACTAGTGCAGACACTCCTTGATGTGTGATTCTTGTTGAGGGACTGTATTGGAAGTGGCGAGCTACAGTGTCACTCTTCTCAATGACTCAGTTATCTTTTGCAGTCTCAGGCCTGCCTCCTCTGTGCTCTGTGAGCACGTGCTGGCCAGCACTGAGTGGTTAAGTCAGAGTGGGTGCACATCACCTGTGCCCCTTCTCCTTGTTTCTGTAGTTTTGGCATCTCATCGCCTGGCAGGAATGCTATGCCAGGACCTTCTGTTTTTTCCAAGAGTCTCAAGGGGCCGCGTGAGCATCGCGAAGGACTATGGTCCAAAGTCGGTCCTGCTAAAATGTCCTCTTTCAACTTTTCTTTCAGACTCCTAATACCAGTGAGTTGTAGCCAAGTCCTGATTGCTGGAATGTCTGACATCACCTGTCCCTAGGTGAGTGATAAAACCCTCTGTCAGGGATGTCTCTCTTAGAAGGTGCCCCCCCCCACACACATGGGTCAGATCTGTCCTGTACCTGGCTCCATGGAATGATGGGAAAATCAAGAAGGAAAATCTTTTCTTGGAAACTAAAGCATTTCTGTCCAGAGGGCTGGAATGTGGGTGAGGGGTATAGCTGAAGTATCATTGAGAGTCTAATGTGGAGGGAGGGATTGAAGGGCTGGCTGCTGGATGAAGCCCATTTATTCCTCTTCTTGTCAGTGTAGCAAATGCCTGACAAAAGCAACTCAAGGAAGGGTTCTTTCACTCAAGGGTACAGTCATTGTGATGGGGAGGGCAAGGCCGCAGAAGTTTCAGGCACTGGTTACTTACACTGTGCCCGCAGTCAGGAAGCAGGGAGAGACGAACACTGGTATTCAACTGGCAGACCCCACCCAGCCTACGCAACGGTGCAGCCACATTCAGGAAGGGTCTCCCTTGCTTCCTTGAACCTCTCTGGAAGTACACCCCCCCACAGAGGCACTCGTGGGTGTTTCCATGGCAATTCTAAATCTGATCAAGTTGGCAATGAAGATTAACCATCACCGAGGTGGGGGGCCCAGGACCTGTGCTGACTTCTCTAAGGCATGGGAGGAACTGGGGTAGAAGAGCTACATGAAAGGCTGTGTCCCCCACCTGGGGTAACCCCATCCTCCATAAGTCCCCGGGGGACCTCATGTTCACGGGTATATGTGAGGTCTTTAGAAGTGACCTCTGTCTCCTTAGGAATCTCAAGGACTGTTCGCTCCTGCTTTCCTTCTGTCCCCTTGGTCACAGTTAGCACCTGGTGGCAGGGAAATCTCCAGGAGGTAGTAGCTCAGGCAGAGGTGGGGCTGGGATGGAGGAGTTAGAGGGTCGAAGTGGCCATATAGAAGTGGGCCTCGCTGCTCGCTTCCTTGTTCAAGGTGGAGAGTAGCTGGGGTGGGGGTGGGGGGCTCCAGGTTTATTTGGGTTTTAGCTTGGTGGATGCTGTAGAATCTGCCTCCCATGGATGTATGACAGGTGTGTCTCTGTCTCAGAGCCCCAGGAAGGCACATGAGGATTATTATACATGAGGATGTCCAAGTACCGTTCTGTGAGACAGGATGCCCTGCTTCTCACGTGGGGTCACCTCTGACCTTGTCTGCCACCTCTTCTTAGCCACTGTGCCGGGCCACCTGCTCACAGGTGCCCCTCAGCCTTGCAGCTGGATGCAGCATGTCCCTTGCAGACGTAAAATGGAGTTGAGCTGTGATTGAGCACCTGCACGCAGTGTGTCTGACACCTCTGGACTGGGCTCTCTCAGACTCAGGTGTTCTTGTGTCTCATTGTCTGCTTTGGGGGATGAGGCAGAAGAGTTCCTGGAAGGGAAAGCAGGGAGGAAGACTCCCTATTTGACCTGATGAAGCCTCCCCTAATTCCTGCTTACGCCTTACTTGTTGTTTGGGGGGCGGGGCTGCAAACAGAACTTGGGGGAGCAGCAGCCAGTCTGACCCTGTCTTCTTTGGCTGGTCCCTGAAGTCCTGACTGCAGGTTTACACAGCCGTGTCTGAGTCAGATAGATCTTTCAGACACGGCCTTGTTGTAGCCTGCAGAGAACTGTCTAAGTCTTATCTCGAAGCCCAGTGAGGCCAGCCAGCTGTTTGCAGGAGTCCAGCCCCCTGGACCAGTGGCTCAGGCCCCCCCATCCGACTCCCAGCTTAGGGGTCCCTGATTTCGGCCTTCATTTCACAGATATAATAGGTCTCTTCATCTGTGGTTCCAAGTGAACAAGAAGAAAGAGAGTGCCTCACAATGAGGCATTTTGAGACTGAGGAGAGACCCCAAGCACATAGCTCCCCATGGTACCTTGTTAGAATCATCCTATTATCAGCCATTGTTGTATCTTATTGTGAGTGTCACAGTGAATATAGGAGCCAGGGCTCTCCCTGACACAATTACCTACTGGGGGTCTTGGAGCAGAGCACCAGGGAATGATAAAGGACAACTGCATATAAGAAGGTCATTCAGAAAGAAAGTGCTTAGCCAGATTAAGAGTTGTAGAATCTGCATTAAGGTGGGAGCAGAAATAAGTTTGTAGGGTCTTTTCCAGTGTGAAGTGGCCCACGTGGGTCCCTGGCTTGGGGACAAAGCAGGCATTGTCCTTTCCATTTCCCCTGGGGCCATCTCTATGATGCTATATAGAAATTTAGCCAAGAATCACTGGTGACTTCTGGGGAAGCCAGTTATTCATGTAGGGAGGACAAGAGAGCGGCAGCTAGGAGGCTCTGGGAAGCTCACTATCAGGAGTAGTTTGGGGGTGCTGGGGTGCCTCTCAGCCTGGTGGCAGAGTACAAGACTAGACTGTCCCTGTGTGTCTCAGGATGCTCCAAGTGCAGAAAATGAAATGTTTTGAGTATTATTCTTTCAAAGCTGTCTGAGCTTTAGGTTTTTCTTTCTCTTTTGCACCCAGACGGACCCTTTGGTACAGGCTGTTTTTGCTCCACCCCGTGACCCTAGTGTGCTTAGCCCCTAGGGCTTACAATGCTCTGTGGGACAGGACAGCTTTCAGGAAGCATGATTTATTTTTAGCAGGTGTCTCAAGTACAGAGCCAAGTAGCACGAGCATGGATTTAATTAAATGGAAGATAATTACTTGTGCACACTTCACAGGTCTGAGAGTGTCTCTCTGGTCCTGGGGGTGCAGTCCCAGGAGGCTGTCACCTGGACAAATGCCCAAGGCCCTCACCGTAGCCTCCCAGGGTCCTGTGGGTGTTTCCTCAATGCAGGTGCATGAGACTTAACCTGAGTATTAGTTCCCCGATGGGGATCAGCAGTGGACATTGCTTGGAAAACATGGGCAAGACCTCAGGTCCTGTAATATCTCTGATATGGCAGGAGGGCTACAGCTTCTCACCAGACAGCTGCCTCCACCTCAGGCACGGCCATCTCGTAGCTGGGACCCTAAGCCAAGCCTCCATTTACAGCACACTTGGATCCGGTCTGATCCTCACCCCAGCTGCCCTGTGTGGGCCATGATACTCCCTTGTGTCTTAGAACTGCACTATCCAGACCTGTAGCTGCACACCTCTCCTGCCTGGACACTAGAGAGTGTTTGGTGTCAGAGCCAAGAGGGGTCTCTGGTGTCAGATCACAGCCAGCTTTGAGAAGATTCGGCATCTGGAAGGAAACCTGCAGTGCCCCTTGGCAGCATGTTTATTCCGTGCTCAAGGATCCAATTTGACATGCGCTTTGAGTGAAATGAAATGAAATACATGACTTAAACACATTTACTCCTCTCACGTGGCCTCCAGGAAAGCCCGTGGTCACATGCCATGCGCCTTGTGTCAGACAGCTGGATCTAGGGTGCTCCAGCCATTTTGAGTTCTCACTGGTGCTGAGTCATAAATGCTGCTGCTCCTGTTTCTGCAGACAGTTCTAAGTAGCCTGCTGGTCTGAGCAGAGGGACCAGACTGTCCTTCCTCTGGGGCACCAGCCCTGCCTGCGGCGGCCCTTCCCATCCGTCCAAGGCCTGGTGTTGGCCAGGCTTCTGTTGCCTTTGCTTTCTGTCTGGTAGACACACGGCTTGCTTGTCTGAGGCTGATCTTCCATACTGCGACTGTTCCGGGACACAGTGGTGACATGCTTACCCTGCATGTCATGTTTGTGACGAACCCCTTGCAGCTGCCCTGCGGGAGGACCATTGCGGAAGCCTCCTCCACTCCCTTGCGTGCAGTTGTTTTGGCAGCTGGGCAGAGAGGCTGCTGCCTGTGCAGCTGCGGGGCACCCGGTTCAGCCCTGAAAAAGACCCTGGGCACTCCCACATCTGGTTTGAGCTATTAATATCCCACAAAGGGTCTCTTTTTCTGACCGAGAGCAGGCTGTGGTGAGCACGCACTGAGCTCGTGACGTGAGCCTTGCAACAAGAAGCTCTCTTGGAATGTGCCCCGTCCGTGCTCTTGCACACCATGGTTTTCTGCCTTTGCAGTTCTGCCGCGTTGAAAGGTCAGCACCAAGAGGGCAGATGGAGCTGCAGCCCCCCGGGCAGCCTGTTTCAGAAAGGTTGATCCTGTCCTACTGTTTGTGTCCACAACCCTCCCAGGGGGATAGGTGCTCTGCAGCCTTCCAGATCGGGCTCTGGGCCTCGGTTAAACAGCTAGGGAACACAGCCCCCTGCCCCGCAGGTGGGCTTACTAGCTCAGGCGGAAGGACAGGAAATGATGTCAGTATACAGAGGTAGAGAGGGATGTGGTTCAGAGCTGCTGCCAGTCTGCGAAGAGACATGGTAGGCAGACGGGGCCAAGATGAGATGGATAGAAAGTGTCAGAAGGGAAGGATTGTTGGGGATCGAGCCGAGTTTTACCTCACATGTTACAATTTTGGGGGATGCAGTGCAAGAGTTACCTGCCCCCCTCCCCTCCAGCTGAGCCCTGCTGGTCCTCTGAGCATATAGTAGGTAGAGATACCTTCCAGCACCAATGGGTGTGAGGGCCAGCAGGTGGGTTGGGGAAGGGATTCCTACTCCACGTTGCCTGCCCTGTACCCCACTCCCATCCCATTTCTCTTCTTTATGTTTAAAGGAATGTCCACCAGGGTCCTACGTGGTACACAACTTTGACTGAGCCGTGGGGATTGTGGTCTGCTTATTTCTACAGGACACTCAGAGTCCTAAGATAGCTGTGGTGAGCAACCTCCCATGTGAACCGGGAGATCTGGGTGTGTTTGTTGGGGAGACAGAATAGAACGCGCATGGACACGGCTATCGGGCAAACCCCACCACGCAGAGACTCAAGCTCAGCCTCAGTATTGAGGTTTCTTGTTTCGTTTCCTCCTGTGCCTTGTGTAGTCTGCACAGTGGCCCTCAGAGATAATCAGGCTCTGACCACAGAGCTCCATGAGTGTGACCTTGCATGAATAATGCCTTTGCAGATTTGAGCAAGTTAAGGTCTAGATGGGCAGCTATTTTGACATAATCTGGGGACCCCCCACGTGCAATCACAGATGTGCACTTTGGAGGAAGGCAAAGGAGTTAAGATGGCCATGTGACGTGCAGACAGGTGAGATCGATTGCCAGGATGGGGCTTACTCCCGACTTGTCTGGGCTCTGTAGTACCCAGATGTGCAGCCAGACATTGCTCTGGGTATCTAGAGGGGACTTCTGAAGAGATTCGTGTTTGAAAAAGTACTCTGAGTAAGGCACACTTCTCCTATACCGGAAATGCTCTCCTGACTGCTGAGAGCTGACATGTGGACTCTCCAATTAGAGAGTCTTTATCTATACACATCCCGTCTGCTCTACTTCCTTTAGAAACAAAAAACAAAAAACTTGGAAAACCAGGAATCACTAGCCAGGGACTCAGCTGTGGTCCCCAGATCCAGAAAGAACCAGAGATCTAAAGAGGAAGTCAGCTCTACTGTGACCTTGACTTTGACCCAGTGACACCGACTTCAGACTTCCGGCCTCTGGAAGGGTGAGAGGATAGACCTCTGTCATTCTGAGCCTCTCAGCTTGTAGTAATTGGTTTGGGCAACCTCAGTGAAACAGTAAATAAACTAACTGCACCTCACAGACATTCCCAGCATGCCTCAGACCTGTCATTCTGCGGTCTGGATCTCTGGGTGGGGGCCCTGCTGGATCACCCAGTGCGAACCTCTGACTTTGGTAGAACTTGCCAAGTTCGTTTCTGGAAAGAACTGCCAGGTGGGGTCAGACCTGTGGCAGAGCGTCGTCTCTTGTAGTCCTGAGTGGAGTCCCTTTGCTCAGGGATTCTCCAGCCTCTGGACCTCCTGTGGCGGGGTTGTTTGCCTTCCTGCATGTCTGCAGGGATTATTACTTCTGCTCTGAAACCCAATTCCCAGTTCACTATTTTGCTAGTTACCTGTTCTTTAAGCACACCACTTGCCAGTCAAGCGAAGTCAGTGTATGGTCCAATCCTTTTCTTTCTTAAGGCTACAATGTAGATTTTGAGTACGTGGCTTTCTCTTGCTTTTCCTGGCAAACAGTTTTATTGTCCTGTGTTGAAATTAGACATTTGCCAGGCACAATTTGAGATGCCGGAAGAGGATTCCGGTCTTAGACACTCACAATATGCTTGCACGAGTTAAACTTCAGCTTGGTGGTCTTTTATGTTCCCACACAAGAATGTTCCATTGGGGCATTTCCCTCTGCTTCCTAGTAGTCCATTTGTTTTTTTCGAGTCTCGGTCACTTTGGTGGCAGTGTGACAACGTGTGTGACAGCAGTGAAAGGGTCCTCCCTCACTATGCTGCCTAGTGCTATTTTAACACAGTGCTAGAGAAGATTCCCTGTAATGGTGTTGGATAAGGCATGTTCCCGCCACATCCTGCACAGACGAGAGTTGGGATGTGCTATAACCATGCTGAAGGGGCAGCCAGGATGGAGGCTATAGAGTGAGCAAGGAGGACCAGGGGAATAGAGAAAAGACTCCATGTGTATGCAGAATGCCCTCTGTGTTGTGCATAACTTCTAGAAGCTTATGAAACTAGAGTTGGAAGTGCAGCCCAATTGGTAGCATGTTTACCTGGCACGCATGAAGCATGGAGTTCCATCACCAGCACCATATAAAGCCACAGGTATTGACCCATCACTGGGATCCCAGCACTTGTGAATTGGTGGCAGGATGATCAGGAGTTTGAGGGGCATCCTGAGATGATGGGCACCATTAATGGGGGTCAGCAGAGGACAGATGCTATGGGCGACCCAATCCCAGAACTGTCTCCTTTTAGATTCTCAGGTTGGGTGGTTTCATGTGTGGTGGAGTAGGTGATGCATCCAGATGGTGGGGTACGTGTGTCATGGGGTCAAGATACGTCTGACCTTGGACTATGGAACCTGGGTCTCCTTCAGAGTATTGTGCCGAGGCATTGCCTGCCTATTGGCTGGTGGTGCCCTGTGGCTTCCACGCTGGGCAGCTCCACTCTCACTGGGAGCACAGTGAGGTCAGACTTGCCTTTATCTGTGTGTGACCCTGGCCACACCCAAGTTTTGGTAGAAAGATGGCGCCTAGTAGGTATCTGACTCTACACAGGACTAACAGGCTCAGACCCCAACTTAGAGTGTGGGGTGGGGTTAGCCAAGGTATCACTGGACAAGGACCATTGGCTCTCCCTGGGCAAGCAGGTCTTCCTTGGGAGGTGACTGCCAGCCTAACCTGCTGTGACAGTCCTGGTCCTGTTCTGCACAGGGACAAGCTCATGTCGTGGACACCTGGTGGATCTGCAGGAACAGCGGCCTGTGGCAGGACTTTGAAGTCAGTGGGAAGGTAGATGGCAGGAGAGGCAGGAGGACAGTACGACTGAACTTGTGGGAGGTAGACAGGGGCTAGGCATGTGGGCAGGTGGACAGAGCAGCGGGGTGGTGGACAGGTGGATATAGTAGCTTGACCATGCAGGCAGGCGGTGGGGACTGAGTCTCGTGAGCTTAGTATGTTCCTGTTGAAATTCTTTATTCAGCTCCTCCACAGCATGCAGAATAAGCGTCCTCTGTCCAGGGATCCCCATTCCTGGGCTCTGTCCTGAGGGCAGGAGGGTACATGCTCCTGCTGTCACCAGGTGAGTCTCACCAGGAAGCAGTGGGAAGGTTTCCCAGCAGGAGCCAATGGGGTGCAGGTCTAGAGAAAAGAACCGGCTTTCAAGTGATGGCCAGAGCAGTGCAGGCAAGGTGTGGGGGTGCTTGCCGGAGCACTGTCCTCAGGGGCATTTTGAGCATTGGTGGAATCTGCCAGGGGTCTGCCGGTTTCTCAATGGGAAAGGGTATGAGGGTGGGTTGCAGTCTGCTGGTGCCACACATGTCTGTGTACCCCTTCCTAGGCCACACACGGTGGTGAACCTCTGCATCCGGGTCTCAGTGCTTGTGGAAGTGGGCTTCTCCTCTACTAGCTGGGCGGGAGGAGCTGTGGAAGTAAAAAGGGCTGTGCTTTTTCAAAGCCCCCCTCCAACATCAGTTAGGTGAAGCTGACCCAAACTAGGTATGGGGCTGATTCTGTGGGGTGCTTCTGGTCCCCTCCCTCCTCCTTGCTTCCGAGCAACTTAGCCCTGTGGTATTTTGCCACTGCTGGGTTCATTCCAGCTTCTTCTCATCCTCCTGTGACTTAAGAGTCGATGTCCACACTCCAGCAGAGCTGCTTGTACTGAACAAGTTGATGGGAAACCAATGAGCTTGCAGAGACCAAAGGATTCCTTCCTCCTCGGTCAGGAGGGTCCACGGGACTGGGCTGGGGGCTCAGCTCATACATTTGGATGACCACGTGTCTTGGGCCTGAGAACATGGCTTGGGTCCTTAGGAGAGCAAACAACAGGCTCAGCTCACTGGGTGTCATGGCAGGGAGGGGGCAGTTACGTGCTAAGTTCATAGCCTCCCTCACGGCCTCTCTGGGTGATGTCTCATGCACCCATGCTCTGTGCAGTGTGTGGGTGTGTTAAATAAATAACAGGTTTGGAGAAGCCTTTAAAGGCAGCTGGGGAGGGGAAGCTGTGGACTGTCAGTGTAACCGTTTCCAGCAGCTCTGCCTTGGTCATCCTGGGGGGATGAATGTGCATCTCCTCCTCTGGCTGGTAGCCCTTGTCCACAGGCCCACTCCCTTCTCCCTAGGTCCGAGGCTGAGCTTGACCAGTCAGTCCAGAAGCAAAGCAGTCACACTGGAAGGAAGTAAGGGGAAAGGAGAGGGACCCTGGAGCTCCAGAAGGAGCCTCAGGACAGCATGAGGGGTCTCCTGCTTTCCTCCAGTTTTTTTCTTGTGGTCCAGAACATCCTAATGCAGCCAAATGGACATGACTTGCCACACCCTTCAGCTGTGGCCCAGCCCTTTATGTAATCCATGATTTAGAGAGACCAGACTCCAAAGAGCCTTACTGTGTCTGGTTACTATGAGAACTGTAGCTACTGCCTGTTAGATAAAGGAGACCCCCCCCCCACCATCCAGTGTGTGTGTGTGTGTGTGTGTGTGTGTGTCTGTGTGTGTGTGTGTCTGTGTGTCTGTGTGTATTAGAAGGGATTGCTCGTAAGACTGGTTTGGTGTAAGGTACATTTCTCAGTACAGTGGCAGATGGGACAGGTTGGGCCATGTTGATGGAAGGACAGCGTAGGCTTGGCACATGCTGGTGAAGTGCTGAGGAAACAGTTTGCACAAGGGAGTGGCTGGTTCTTAGAAGGCCCGTCTATCCCATATGACCCAGTGCAGCAGGCTGCGGGTCGGGTGAGGCAACTCTCAAAGGCTCGTATGTCACAAAGCTCTATGCTACTTTGTCCTCTTGGGCAAGCATGGCTACATTAGTGACGTCACCATGTTGTTATAGGCTGTGCTGACTCTTGTGCTGACTCTTCCTGGTTCAGGTCTCCACTCCAGCCCTCTTACCAGGGAGCTCATGTGGAGCACTGCATGTGTCCCTGTGTAGGACTGGCTACAGCACATCACCCCCCACACACACACACACCATGGTGTGTTTGCATGTCATCCATTTCTGCAGGGTAGATCTGGCAGCAGCAGGTACCTGGGGGATATTCACAGGTGGGTATGAATAGGTTTAGTACGGGGTTCTTGAGGAACTAGGGGACCCCCCCAGATCAGGGAATCCAAAGGCCTAATTGCTTTGCAAACAGACGGCCAGGCTGAAGGGACAAGATAGAGGGGAGCAGCTGGTGGATAAGGTGTGAGTGGAGGGTGAATGGGGCAGTCAGTCACTTGCATTGTTTGGGGTACAGGGTTGAGATTTTAATTATCGGCAGCAGAGAGCCATGGAAGGGTTTTTTTAGCAGACACCTTAGACCAGATTTGGATTTTAAGCACCGATTCAACTGAACCATAGAGGGGATGTGTGAAAGTTTATCTGATGAGAAGAAGAGTGTGAGGGGACTGGTGAAGGCTCCTCAGGAGGACAGTGTGGTCACTGAATGCCAGTCAGGAGCAGGGGGTCGCTGCCAACCCACTCGTAGGAATCCTCGTGTTCCAATTCAGATAGTTCATCGTTCTCAGTCCTGAAAAATAGAGGCTTAGAGTTCTTGCCCAGACGACAGAGACGTGTTTCCACGTGCTTGAATTGGAAGCTTACGACTCTGGGCACTGATTGCAAGTGACTGCGCAGGGCAACGAGTAAACGCTTGGCTCTTGGGAGCAGCTTTCCACAGCAGCACTTAGAGCCAGCTAGTGTTACAGCGCCTGAGCCTTGGGAGTTGGGGGCCGCAGCTCCTAAGAGCAGCCAGGGCTGTAACTCCAAAGCCTCAGGTGTTTGTAGGGCTCCCAAACTCCTGGAGCCCTTTCTATGACCAGGGCCTGCAGTACCTCATCCTTGGGTTTTCACAGCCTTCCAGGTACTCTGTCTTGCTGCCGTTGTAGCTGCTGCCATCACCGTCACCAGCACCACCATCAGCACCAGCACCACCGCAGCCTTGCTGCCCTCGGGCCTTCATGTTACCAATCCAGCCCCCTGTTCTTGGGAGAAGCCTTTATTGCACCTAATGTTAATGATACGGGGGGGGGGCAGCACAGGAAGGTGTCTCCTGACCTGCTTGAAAAGTGAAGCAGTCTGTCTCTGTAACCAGGAAAGGTGTGTGACAAGGTTCTTTGTACCAATTGAAGAACTGCCCTTCATCCAAATGCAAGTTCACAGGCTTCTGCCCACCAGAGCAAGTGCTCCCCCTCTGGTTGGAGTGAGAATTGCTGTTTAATAAGAGTGTCATTTAGTATCCGTTCATCCAGGCGGTCTTGCTCGGAGGGCAGTCTTTTTGAGGCTGGTGCAGGCTGTCCAAAGGGTTGTGATGGGGGTGTGTCTTCAGCCACTTTGCAGGGTCCTCTGCAATTGCTGGAGTGTCCTCAGAGAGATTGCAAAGTGTTCAAAACCCCCAGGCCACCATGAGGCCGTTCTGGGCTGCATGCGGAGGACTTCCTGCTCAGGGCCGGCAGGTCAGATGTCAGTTGTTGACAGTCTTAATCGCCCACAGAAGGCGTCAAGAGAATGTTTAACCATAAAAATAAAGGCGTAAGGGCAGCACAACACAGAACTGGCAAGTAGCATTTTAATAGTATTTGGCCATGTGTAACCCTCTTAACTCCTCCCCAGGCCACAGGGAGAGAGATGGGTCTGTCTGGGAGACATGCCACACGCCAATTCCAGGTGGGTAGCTCACAGCCGCCGACCTACTCATCACAGTCTCTTGCTCTGGGTGAGCAGTTAGTAGGGCACTTTGTGGCTGTGATGAGAATGACCAGAGGGGCTGTGCACTGGTGGGGGAGGGGCGCTGTTAAGTGGCAGGCTGAGTGATGCTAAGATGTGTTGAGCTTGCTCATGGGCCAGCCAGTTTTCATTTGGCCGCAGCCTACCCCCTCTATTTCTCCTCCTCCTCTTTCTCACATAGATTTTGAAAATAGACACTCGCTCTTGCTTTTTAGCGTAAATGGATTGACCAACTCTTCTCTGGGGTCTGGGTTGGCAGCAAAGGTCTCGGCTCTTTGCTGAGTTAGGAGCTTTGAGACCAAAGTGGAAATGAGATTTGCGCCTTGTTACCTCTTCGAGTGGTGCCCACTAGTATCTGAAAGCACGAGCCCCTTGCTAATGAAAAGGTTCATTTTGCATGTGTTTAATCTTCAATCACAGAAGTAATATTTTACTCCATGGATGAGAAGTAATATTTTACCCCTTGACAAGTGATTCTCTTAACATTGCCTCTGCCTCTGTGTGACCAAGCTGCCTGGGTCTGCCTGTGCTCAGGGCTGCAGAAAAGCTAATTGACAGGCCCAGTATATGGAATGCATAAGAAGAGCTACTAGGTTTTATGTCTGCCCCTCTGCAATGTCCCCTCAACACCGCACTCCAGTGGCCAAATGTGGAGGGGCAGCACACCCTTCTTCCTGGAACTGTCACCCTGGGATGAGGAGGTGACCCTTGGTGCTGCCTGGCAGGCAGTGACCTGCTCAGCCTGGATGCTGATCTGAGTGCCCCCTATCCCTGGATCTAACCCCCAACCTCTGAGGCAGCCTTTCTCCTTCCTCAGCCTGCCCTGCACTTCTGAATCGGCCCATACAGGAAAACAATCAGGCCCACACTGTAGAACAGCCCAGCCATTTATAGGGCGGAGAATGGGGACAGACTTGTCCCACGACCTGTCTGGAAGGCTCACCACGGAGCCTTGTCCCACTGCTGAAAGGTGCCTTGTATGGCCAGAATGGGCCCAGCTGTCTGTGGCTCATCCCCCTTATTCCATCCCAGACCGCTCCCCCAACTCTTGAGACCCCAAAGGCAGGACAGACACACCAGGCAGGCGGAGGCCACACGTGAAGGTGACGTGTCTGGAGCATAAGGATCCCGAGTGCCCACCCTGGCAGTGTGGAGCGGGGAGCCTGTCACGGTAAGGTGCGCAGTGCTGGCCGTTAGGTCTTTGCGGTTGGTCTGGAGCCAGTTGGGGTGAACTTCTTCCGGGAGTTCAGGGTCGCCGGTACCTTGCAGGAAGATGGAGGGAAGAGGTGCTGAGGCACAGAGTAGAGGTTGGTACCTTGCAGGCAGTGGGCATGGCCCAGCTGAGAAGTCAGTCTGACCTGTGCTGGTGAGAGGGTGTTCCGTGACCTTGAGCAGATCCCAGGTCTTTCTCGGCAGACAGCAAGTCTAGAGTCAGCATTACACGTGCACAATGGGCATTGTCTGCTTGCACACCCTCCTTTGTTGTTTGAATTCATTTATCATCTCAGGTTTCTGTGTCACACCTCTCGGTGAGAAGGCGTGGTGGCCTAGCACCTGGCCTGCTGGCTGTAGGCGTGGCCAGCAGGGATTCACCCAGCCCCACTGCCATCAGTGTGGTTGCTTTGTAGGTCAGCAGCACGACTAGGGTCGTCATATACCTCTGGGGTCTGTATATCAGGCACCTGCAGGTCACTCCATCCTGACTTGTGTGTGTATGTGTGTGTGTGTGTGTGTGTGAGAGAGAGAGAGAGAGAGAGAGAGAGAGGACTAGGGATTGAGCTTCCCTGAGGGTGGGGATGGGAGGCAGGAGGAGGGACCAGCAATGACCCTGGACCAAATAGCAATGCCTGTTCAGCATCCTCCAGACAGAACCTCTGTGTCCAGAGCCCAGAAGATGCCCAGAATCAGGGGAGGGGAAGGGACGGGAACCGTGCAGTGCTGAGCCTTCCCAAGGCTGTGACCCTGCATATGAATAACTCAGAAGTTGGATTCCAGACTGCAGATTCCCTGTAACCCCCCAGCGTTCTCCAGGGTCCTGAGCCCCTTACTCAGCCAGCATTGTTTATACCCTTGGGCTGGTCCCTTCCTTACCAGTTCCCGGTGAGGGTTCCTGCCTTTCACGTTCCATGGCAGGTATGTGGGCAGATGTGTGGGCAGGTGTCCTCCAGTGACCCTGTTGGACAGGGCGCTGAGGCAGCTGACTGGGTGCTCAGGTGGCAGGTGACGTTAGTGTGGACTTCCCTGTATTAAAATACAGAGCCCTTGCTTCACAGCCTGAACAGACTTCACCCAAAATATCTGTGTGTTTTCGAGAACAAACAGGAAGTTGCTGTGCTGTAGGCAGTAAGCGTACCTGCCCTTGAGGTGGTACTTCACCCGGCCTTCCTCCCTAACTGGACCCCAGAGGGACCATGGCAAGGCGGCTGGACATTTCAGGTCTATAACTCACTGCCTCAATTTCCCCTTATTCCAAAATAAATTACAAGACAGAAACTGGCAGAGGAAAATAGATTTATTTCAGTTTAGCTGATTAGGGAGAGAAAGCCATGCCAGCGTATATTTTTATAGACATGAGACTGAGACCAGAAGAAGCACAGATTGAGCTGGGAGACAGTTAACCACCAAGTTACTCTAAGGGAAAGCCCCTAGCCCTAGGTCTCAGCAGACCACCTCTATCTCTGAGTGGAGGGGCTGTTACATTCTTAAAAGTTATGTACTGTTAGAGAGTTTTTTAAATGTATTTTTATCTTTGGCTATTTATCTCAATTAGCTTACAAGGTAGCAGGTTTCCTTATGGCTTTCCCACACACGGTTTTGGTTGACTCCTCACAACTTGCTGCCCGCCTCCTTCCCCTCCCTGCTTCCATTTGTTCCCCCTCCTATTTTCACACCACAAGTGTTATTGCTGTCCTCACACACCTCCTTTGAAACCTCTTTTTTTTTTGGGGGGGGTCCATTTTATGGTCCCCTTTCTAGTTAAGTACACATGTTGAATAATTATGAGCCAGGATTCATATAGGAGCTCTTAGCTCAAAGTCTGGTCCGAGGCAGAAATGGGGAGATGTTCTGAAAAAAGACTGTCGGACCAAGGTTTCAAGAGACAGCTGGAGGAAGAGCCCCACCCACCTGGACCCAGGGCCTGGCAGGGTTCTTGTCTCTCAGCCCTTCCTTTGATGGGCTGGATGGTCAGAGTCCTTTGCATTTCAGGAGGTTTAGCTTCTACTTCCCTGCTGGACTGCTAAACACAGTAATTTTGTTAGTGGAAAAAAAAAAAAAAAAAAAAGTAGTCAGATGACCAAGGGAGGAGCAAAGAGTTTAGATGATCTCCCTTTTCCTCAGGGCTCCAGCCCATTCTCCCAGTTCCGTTGCTGTGACAGACACACCGTGGAGAGCTGACTAATGTTCCCTCAGTCATCCGTTCCTTGCCCCACAGCCTGTGACTGTGACATTAGCGGCGAAGGGGCTTTGCAGATGCGATCCTGATCTTGTGAAGCACATTGAGAGGAGCGATTGTCCAGGATCATCCAGGTGGGTCTCAGGTGCCAGGGTACTTAGGGGGGATGGGGAGGAGCAAGGTGCAGAGGAGGGCCGCCCTGCTCCTGGAAGGGAGGAGAGACCAACTGTGTGACTGGGACCCGTGAACTAAACTAGCAAAAGGAAGATTAAGCCCACAAATGGCTGGCAGACTTCAATGCTTGTATGTGTCTTGGTGCTTTGTGGAAAAGAATCGAAGGTCCAACAGTTTGACTTGGGCTTCAAGTCCACTTAAAGAACCAGTGACAAATGGCAGGGAGGCAGCTAGACAAAGAAAAAGGAATTGGGATTCCCAGGGGTGATAAGTTGTGTGACTAGAAGTATGGGGTGGAAGGAGGCTACAGAGGAGAACACAGACCTGCTTCTGTTCCTGGTGCTGTCTGAGTCCAAGCTCTCATAGCCTAATAAGCCATGTTTGCCTGCCTGTCCTCAGTAAACCAACTAAACAAGTACTAGTGAAAAGTGGGAAAAGGAGAATGATTAAATGTGGCCACACTAGGAGGAGGAACACATGGGTTCCAGTGATTCCCCCAAGTCCAACTTCAGGGGCCTGGTATGAAGTTCAGGGCTTTAATAGAGGGCCAGAGGTGTGGCCCAGCAGGGCAGTGGTCCTGCCCATCATCATTGTCTTGGTTCCCTTCTCTCCTGCGAGTTGGTCTGACAGCTGCAAGCTTGTCAGTACTGTGTGGAATGTCTTCCTGAGGGACAAATTCCTCCTTGGGCTGGCACCAGGCTTCAGCTTTTTCCTTCACTATGCATGAAACTCCTGGGGAAAATCCAACTTCTTGGGGGCCATTGTTTCTTTGGTCTAATAGCCAAAGGAAAGGACACAGGTATTTGTACCTTTGTTGCTGCCAGGATGGCCAGACATTTAACCAGAAAGGTAGCGGGCAGAGCCTTTACCTGCAGCAAACCTCACAGCCCTCATGGCAGTGACCCAGTTAAGCCTGGTGTGCTGGAATCCCACTCTCTAGTGTGCGCGTGCACGTGTGTGTGTGTGTGTGTGTGTGTGTGTGTGTGTGTGTGTGTGTGTGTTTCAGAGGGCACTGTGTGTCTCTGGGATTGGAACTCGGAACTTCTGCTTTCAAGGCAAAATTTTAACCCCTGAGCCATCTCTCCAACCCAAACCACTCTCTAGTTTTTTGACCATGAAGTAAGACCCTGTGCCAAGAAACATGAGGCCCAGTGGTAAACTGAGAGCCCCAGAAGCCCTGGGTTTCCAACCAGTCCTCTGTGCCATAAACCTAAGAGCCTTTCTCCTCCATCTTTCGGCAGGGTACTGGCCAACTGGCCTCTTGCAAGGAAGGGGCATGCTCAGCTCGCCCCACTCTGCCCTAGAACACCCGCACAGCTGGTACCTTTGTGTTCCGTTAAGCCAACAATTTTGGAGGATGTTTTGGCAACAGCCACAGGGAAGCAGAGATGGTTCCTAAGATGTGGTCTTCGCAGGAGGATCTGGGCTACTGAGAGAGCACTGCTGAGCATAGACATGTCGTCCCTACCCATCTGTGTCCAAACTTCCCTGCCTGGTCCCAGCTGCTGTTGCTGCTACTGCTGGCCCAGTGCAAGTCTGGCGTGCCACTGCGTGGTTTGAAAAGCACCACAAGCCTAGGTGGAGGTAGTGTAGAAGGGCTGGAGCATCTTTTGACTGGTGAGAATGTGTGACATTTAAGGACCAAAAAAGGAGGCACGTGCATCCTTGCTCCTGGAAAGATTCAGAAAGGCTTGGAGAATGGCAGGCGTCCTGGTTTCAGTTCCCCTCAGAGGAGAGAGTCCGTGTGTGAGGACAGGCACAGCCAATGTGACTGGGCTAAAAGACCAGGACATGCCTGGAGTCAAGACCTTCGGGAGGTTAAGGCAGAAGGATGGTTTGAGCCCAGGAGTTCGGAGTCAGCTTGTACAAGAGACCCTCTTGAGGGAAGGTGGGGGGGTAGGGAGATTTGTCTGTTTCTCCTTCACGCAGCTCCGCCTCCACCCCAAGGACAAGTCTGAGCTGGACACTGACTGCACATACCTCTTTGGTGAATTCAGGGTCAAGCAAGCAGCCCCAGGCCCTGGGTCTGTGGAGCAGAGGTCAGACTGACCAGGGGTAAAAAGAAAACTTTTTTCCTAGTGCTTCCCTTGGGTGTGCCCAGCAACTGGAGCCAGCTGGCAGGGCGAGTACCCACAGCAGCCTGACAACCTGGCTGCTCTTACTTGCTCTGGGTGGTGGCTTCAGGTACAGGGCACGGTCAGGAAGGCGAGATCCCAGGTCCTCTTTGTAAAGATCTCCAAGTGTAAAGGGTCCTGAAGGACTTTCGCTGTCGCCGTCTGTGTGTATGCATATGGGAGCAGATGCAGGGGATGTCCTAGGCCTACGGAGATGTCACTGTGTCTCTCCCAGCCGCCTCTGCTCATGGACTGATTCTTGGGCCCCTCACCCTCCTCGGGGACAGGATCATCTTTTTCGGCTTACATATTTCCAGAAGGTTAGGTTTTGTGGCCCATGTGGAGGCGTGGCTCCACTTCGGTGGTAGGTCTGTATCCAGTCCATGCGGCCAAAAGTCCTTTCCTTCTGGGAGGTCTTCGCTGAATGAGACCTTGCCTGCAAACTCGGGGTGACATGGGCCCTCTAGTTATATACAAACACATACCCAGTGTGAAGATGATCCTTGAATCAGCCATGAAGGGCACAATAGTCGGGCACCCATCCCTATGGGTCTTTTCAGACTTGTCTCCAGTCTCTGGTCTGTGGCCATCTGTATGTTATCACATGTACATGCAGACAGATACCACCACACACGCATGCCTGTGTGTTCTAGCCGACCTCCAAGTCTCCTGAGTCAGCCTGAAGTTGGTGCCGACATCTCGATGGTTACAGCAAGCCTTAGCCCTAAAGCTACCAGCACCACTTTTATGTTCATACTATTGCTTCTAGACGTTACCTTGGCCTGGAACAGGACCCTGTCCATACCAGAGCACCTGTTGTTCTTATGCAGACGTCTTTGGTTAGTCCTAGAGCTGGAGCCAGGGGAATAGTGGCTCTTGGGCCCCCTTGAGGCCTAAACATAGGCATAAGCATAGTAAGAAGGAGACCGTGTCAAATCCATAGTCTGTTACCGTGTGTGTGTGTGTGTGTGTGTGTGTGTGTGTGTGTGTGTGAGAGAGAGAGAGAGAGAGAGAGAGAGAGAGAGAGACACTTGATCTGCATATTTCCCATGGCTGTAGCTTGAGCACACTGTGGGCTGTACAGGGACCCCAGCCCACTATAATGTCTCATGTATCTATACAATAAACCATGGGGCTCTGGTTGGAACTACCTAGTATACCCAAGAGGTGCAGAGCCAGCATGCAGGCAGCTGGCATTCACATCTAGACCCTTTAGAGATGGGATCTCCACAGGGGGCCTGTCACCCTTTCCCACCCCAACCCCATGCTCTTGTGTAGGAATGGAAGAGCGCTAGCACTGTTGCCATGTCACCTACTTGCATCTAACTGCAAGAGCATACACTGGCTTGTTGAGGTGCGGGTTCTGGGGCCTAGAGTCTGTGTTACTCTGGGTTTCATGCCTGGCCTACATCACTTTCTCATAAGCTCATGCATTGTCACGTGCAAAGACAAGGGGTTCAGAATGCCCCAGCCTGGAGCCCTGCCATGGACAGTCTCCTGGGGATGAGAAGGCACAGTGCAGTGACTGAATTGACAGTGCATGGCAGCTCCAGGGTCTTTCTCATTAATAAGGCCACTGTGCAGCGGGCTTCTGTGGTCCCTTCTGGGACTCAAGGTTTCGGATGGTCCATGAAAAGGCAGGTCATGAGCTGGACAAGCAGCAGCAATTCATCCACCACTCAGTTTTGGCTTCTGTATACACAGGGCTCCCCAGTGTCGTGAGTCCTGACTCCTGCATATTCTGGGCGCTTGAGTATCCTAAGTCCTGGCTTCCCACGTGCCTCCAAAGCTCAATAGAGTCAAGCAGCCTCAAGATTGTCTATCATAGCCTCAGAACAATCCGACACCTCCGGCGGTCAGCCACCTGGAAGCAAGCTGGCTTTAGCTTAGGCTAGTACAGTAGATGGTCTAACCATGACACTTGAAGGTCATGGATGACAGAACTGGTCAGAGCCATGCAACACAGGATTGAGAGTAACCCGAGGCCCAGGGCTGAGGTGACAGGGACCTTGGAGGTATGCGGGGTACATTCCAGGGTTTTGATGTTCTGAGTGTACAAACTTGTTTGACCAGTATGGGGCAAGACCACCAGACAAGAGAATGGCAGAGAGAGGGGGAATTGCTGTTCTTAGAAACAACATACGTGTTATTTTTTTTCTTTTCATGTCTGTGTTGTGGGTTACTCTGTGTGTGTGTGTGCGTGCGCGTGCGTGTTTTGCATGTAGGTGAGTATACAAGAGTGCACTTGAGTATGTGTACCTGTGGAGGTCCAAGGCTGACACTGGGAATTATCTTGGATCGCTCTTCCACCTTATTGCTTTGCTCTGGAGTTTCTCAGGCTCTGCCTTCCAGGACTGGAATTATAAGCGGTGGCCATATCTGCTTAGCATTTTTACCTTGGATCTGGGGATCTGAACTCAGGTCTACTTGCTATTGGAGCAAAGTCTTTAACCACTGAGGCATCTCCCCAGTTCCTAGCAATACAGCTATTCAAGGCCAGTAAAGATGGCCCAACAAAATAATTAGAAGACTCAGAGATATCCAAAGAAGACATTTTAAAATGCCCCTTTAAATTCCACTCTCTAGAACCAAATGCTGCTGGCTCTTTGGGGTCCCTCTTGTAGGTGGTTCCAACTGTGCACAGGTGGCATCTCTACCAGCCTGGATATTCCCCACACAGAGAGGCCTAGATGCTCCCTGGTTGGCTGCCCTATAGAAGTGGCAGCCACAGCCCTACTGGGTGGGAGCCTGCGTTGGAGCCACCTGGCAGCTGGGCCTCCCAGATCTGTTCTCGTGACTTCTTTTACTCGAGTAAGCCTGCACTTAGGTGTTCTTTAGTCATCTCTTTGTATTTAATAACACATTGTGTATATCTGTACTTGCTGAGAATGGGTGGGCCTGGTGTCTACTGTCTCTGTTACATACTATTATTTACTTACTCCATTCCTGCTGGGCGCATGTTTGTTCACCAGGAGGATAATTTTTGCTGTGAAGGCATCTGGGAGATAAACATCTCCAAGCTGGCATGCTATTGAACTTGAAGGATGGCTCAGGACAAGGAAGTAAATGTGGCGGAACAGTTGGCCAGAACCCTGACTCTGCTCTCTGTGCAGAGGAGTGCGTGAAACCCTGGTCCAGGGGGTCGCTGGCTCTTCTGCTTGCTGGTGGAAGAGTGGTGAGGCTGGGTGTGACTAAAGATGTGGTAGTGGTTGAACGGGGCTGTGTAGGGTAGGTGGGGCTGGTTTGATCTGGGGTGGAACCTACCAAGGAGATGTATTGACTTTCTGGCCTGCCCTCTCGTTGGAATAGTATTGTTAAAAAACTTCTTCTAGTTATGAAATTTTGTGATGTGCTTCCCCATGGCTGAACTATTCCCAGAACCCGTCACACAATATATTTCACCATGTGTCTCACTAGCTGTTGTGCGACACTTTTCCTGGGATGACATCATGTAATTGTCTCTTCATCTCAGATAGGAATTTGATGACAGACGAAAGTACGATGATACCAAACTCTAACTTGGAGTTCCTTACAGGAGTAGAGTAGTGAGAGTTACTAGAAAGCCCACCCCAGCAATGGGGGATTGTGCCGAGCAGCCTCCATCCGTACACGGTCACTGTATCGCGGTTAGCAAGCAACAGAATCAGAATTTCTCTTACCAGTTCCAAGGGTCCCTGGAGACAGGTCCAGAACTCACACCTAGGAGGCTCCAGAGGCTGCCACCCTCTCAGGGTTTTCTCAGGGGGGGTCAGAGCCAGGGGTGCTGGATACTCGACGGTCACCATCTGGAATGGCCCTTAGAGTACTTTACCAAGTCGGGCTTTGGCTCTCCGGTAGGTGTCAGAACCGGAGAGTCTGGACCCTACAGGGACAGAGTGTTGGGCTACTCTTATCTCCCTGCCAGACTGCTGGCGTGGCTCAGGCCTGCTCCTTAAGTACCATCTTTATTGCTTATTAATACACTGCCCAGAGGAAAAACACCAAACACTAGACTCTCTGAGCT
This sequence comes from Typhlomys cinereus, assembly GCA_023101885.1. Classification (NCBI taxonomy): domain Eukaryota; kingdom Metazoa; phylum Chordata; class Mammalia; order Rodentia; family Platacanthomyidae; genus Typhlomys; species Typhlomys cinereus. Next base: position 3,074,309 of record JALPQD010000271.1, read on the forward strand.
TGTGATGTTACCACCTCGTATCTGGAAAGATCAGTTCTGGTTCCCTGGAGATAGCAAAGCCCACCCTACCCAAGCTACTTACTGCCATAGAGTGTGGAATGTGCAGATAACCTCCCTGTCTTCCCCTGGCCTTACACCAGCTGATTACTGGTTGGTGCTAATATAGCTACATATATAGCTGGTGAGCCTCTTGGTTTAGGGACTCAGGATTCAGTTGGTTGAATCTGAAGTACTTGTACTTGTAGATGCTGATATGGTAGGGTAGTAAAAGAAGCTCTTCTTGCAAGTCAGGCTCAGCCCCCATGGAAGCTGTGATTTAAAAAAAAAAAAAAACCCTATCAATTTCAAGAGAACTTACAAGGGGGGATGTAAATTTAAAGGTCAGAGCTCAAATTGCCCTCAGCAAACACCAGATGTCCCCACGTGGCTGGTTGTCCTCAGTTCCTAGTTCCTTAATAAATAATTGTCAGAAAGGACTTTTTGATGTAAAAATCTATAAATACCAACTCAAAACACTGTTTACCACTCTTTGCTTCTGGATGAACTTCCTTTAGCGAAGGGTCCACTGGCTAGTGAATAACCATCTGTTCTTATTTGTGTCTGGAGTTTTGTTCTACAACACGGAGGCAGCCAGCCTGTTTTTCCAGTATTCAGGATGGCACTTCACTTGGCAAGGGCCCTGGCTTAAGGAAGCGAGGCGTTTCTATTGGCTTACGCCTGAGGAGTACAGTCCTTTTGGCGGTGCAAACCACGGCCTGGGAATGTAAGGAAGGGAGGCCGTCACGCTGCGTGTGGAGTCAGGAAATAGAGAGAGGCGAATGCTGGTGCTCTCAGCTCAGCTTCTCCTCTCTGTTCCGTTGCAGGACCCCTGCCTGTGAGTTAGCTAACTCTGTTAACCCCCGAGGATAATCCTTCGCAGGCACCCTGGATGCTTGTATCTAGGTGAGTTTTGACCCCGTCAAGCTGACAGTCAGTAGCACTCAGCATCTGCTCCTCGCCTCGAGGCTATAGTGTCCGAAGCCTGCGGGGTGCCCTGCTGGAGCCTCTGCAGCCCCTGTACAGGACATGTTGTACCGTGATGAGCTGCAGGCTTGGGGCTAACCTGCCAGGCCACGACATGGGAAGGGGAGGCCTGAGTCTGCACCTGCAGTCAACTAGAAAGCTCCCTACGCAGGGCTAAATACTTCCAGCTAATGGAATAAATTAGTGAGCATAAATGGAATTTTGTGTTCCTTTCATGCGAGTTGTAGTGTGTGTGTGTGTGTGTGTGCGCGCGCGCGCGCGCGCGCGTGCATGCATGCATGTATAGAGGCTACAAGGCTACATTATTTATTTTATTTATTTATTTTTGAGACATTGTCTCTCACGGCTGCGGTTAGCAAGGCAGTGGCATATGGGCGATTACTTTCCTGCCTGCAGTGAGCAGTGTTGATGCCCTGCTGTGGGGGTAACTCCTGTCTGTCCCTGTCTCTACTTCAGGGTCCTATCTGCGGTCTTAGGGACACCGCACATTTGTTGCAGTTCCTTTACTTTTGCTATGAGACAATATCCTCAGACCCAAGCCACCTAGGGGAAAAGGAAGATTTACTTGGCTTATGGTTCCAGAGAAGTATAGACCACTGTGGTGGATATTGCGTAGCAAAAGGCCGGGCTGAAGGCAAAAACAGGCCTGTTCAGGTCACCGCAGCCATCATGAGGCCAGGCAACCCATGACCTGCTTTCCTCATCTCTTAAAGGTGCCACGACCTTCCCAAGCATAAACATCAGCTAAGAATTCAAACACACGAGCATGTCCCTCGTGGGACCTCTCTGAGCCATGTTCCTCCTCAACTGAGTTTTGGCATTGTCTGTAGCAGAACTGAGGAGATCTTCCAGGTGGTGAGCTTATCATTTGGGTTTATCCCTGAAGGTCATGACTGCTGGAGGAAGTCCAGAAGAGAAAGTTCCCTGAACCAGGAGGGAATGGGTAAATTCAAGGATGACTTGTCAGTAGCTCACCGTAGACACCAGCCTCGGATCTCTTTTTGGACTTGGGAAATTCTGGCTGCCAAACTGGCCATGGTTGTACTGTGATTACCTTCAGATGAAGAAATCCTCAGAACCCACTCCCCACCCCCAGCCTGGAACCATGGAACATTTTATCACAGCCATGCATGAGGTCATCCTGAGGTCACCTGGTCTCTTGGTCATTGCTTTTGTGATGCAATTCCATTCACCCACCTTGACCCCAAGGTGCATTCTTATGGAACGAAGTGGGCCAGTTTGTTTCAGTAGAGTTAAGAAGTAACAGAGACAGAGAGAGAGAGAGAGAGAGAGAGAGAGAGAGAGAGAGAGAGAGAGAGAGCATAAAAGAAAGCAGAGTCTCCAAGTAGCAAGCTGTGTTGAAGTTGCTTACCAATACCGAAGACCAAGGTATGGTTTGGGGTCTCTAGAGCGAGGCAGGGGCTGTGAACGGGGTGAGATATGACACACACATAGCATGTGTTAGCAGAGAGGAAACCCACATGCAGGCTTCATCCACAAGGACTGAAGTTTATCATGAACTCCACCGCACGAGAGCCTCCCCGTGGGAAGATTTTGGGGCTGTGGTACAAGGCTCGCAGCAGAGCAGGGGAGAAAGTGTTTTGGCATAACAGAGTCCATTCATTTGTTCCTGTCGGTCTCCTCAGGATGACCAGAGTCCGGTGGGTCGTGTGTTTTCTTTGTCAAATTCTCTGAACGTTTTACAGCAGGGTAACCTGGTTTCTCTGTATTGTGGCGTGGTGACTTCTGACCTGTCAGCATGGACTTAATAGTCCCAGACAGTTGGCGGTGAGAAGGGACCTCCCAAGGCCTAGGACATCCCGGCCAGCCTTGCGCTGCCCATGGCTCCCCGCAAGTCTTGCTCACGACGTAACTTTGTCAAGCTGGCCTGACTTGGTATGTCTGCCATGTACGTCTCAAGAATTGCTGGCGATGAAAGCATTTTACTAAAAGAGTGGCATTTTGTGGTTTGGGGATCTAAAAAAGAAATCCCACTTGGGCCTGTCCCTTTCCTTTGTTGCTGGGCCACTGGTGGGAGGTGGGGTAGTAGAGAGGGTCCCTCATTGCCCATGCACCTAGACTGGGTCTGAGGACAGCAGATCAGAAAGACCCCGACCTGGAGGAGGTCTGGTCAGATCCCTGTTTCCTGTGGATACCTGCCAGAGACCAAAGACAACAGGGCACCACCCCAGGCATCCTACAGTCCTAGATAAGGCCAGAGTTCTGAGTGTCTAGAAGATTCCGCAGTGCACTTCGCCCAACCCTATACTTAACCACCGAGCGCCTGGGCCAGGGTTGGGCCTGGGTCATTGAGGGACAGCAGATCAAGGTTCTTGTTGCATTGGAAGACTGGGGCGTGAGACGGGGTCTTAAGTTTCTCAAACTAACCTCAATGTACTGTGTAGCTGAGGACAGCCTTGCACTCCCCACCCTCCTGCCTCCAGCTTCCCAGTGATGGGCTCACTGGGAGCACCGCCACGCCATACCTGGCCCCGGCCTGCATTTTTATTTATTTATTTATTTATTTATTTATTTATTTATTTATTTACCCGGCCTGCATTTTTATGAGCTCGTTTTTCCAGCTCACAGTGGTGCCCAGCAAACCTGTTTCCACTGGGACTCAGAGAAGGTCAGTAGGGTCCACTGGTAGGTCATGGGGCACAGAGGATGATTGCTGCCCCTGGGGGCAGCTAAGGCCACATGACTGAGGCTTCATCGAGGTTGGGCAGCAGACTCGTAGGTGGTCCTTGCAGAGAGCCAGGAGGAATTTGTTCAGATGTCAAACATGTGGCTCAGCAACATTGTGCCCTTGGGAGTCACAAATAGCCTATTCATCTTTGCGATACAGAAGGGAGGTGATTCTCAACTAAGATCACCAGAATGTAACTGGAAGCTCTCTCAAAAAGGTCTCTGGTCACTTGCATACCTTTGTTTCTGTTCTTTCTGGAACCTTTGTGTTGCAAAGAAGACCGCCGTGTGTGATTTCTAGAGGGCTGAGATTTTTGTAGGTGAGTGGAGGAGGGAGCCCGTGCAGTGGAGGGATAGCAAGTAAACCAGTCCTGGCTGTTCATTCCATAGGTCACACTCTTGAGTATGAGACCTCCCTGACAAAATGACAGCTACTTGGTCATGTAGTCTTTCAGGACTGAGTCCAGACAGCCAAGTGTCCTTGGAGCTGCACAGGAAGTGGAAAGCCATGCATCTGGCAAATTGCAGGTCACCCTTTGGGGACAGCAAATTAGAGGCAGGACTGTCCTTTGCAAGCCCTGGAGAGAAGGGAGAAGACTCGAACCAGACAATAGCACTGTGCAAGCTGCTCTGCTCTGAAGGGGCCAGGGCAGAGGACGTAGGAAGAACATTCGCCCCCTCCCAGGCAGTGGGAGCCAAGCAGAGGAGACTGTGCACAGAACAGTGGCAGAGGGTGCTGTGGGGTAGGATCTGGGCATGAGGAGGTGGGGGTATGTGGGGAGCTGTGGAGTCAGGACCAGAGGAGTCAGAAGATGGCCAGCCAATCAGGGCCCAGCAGGGAAGGAGGTAGAAAAAGGTTGGAGCAAGCTGCCCATCAGAAGGGGTTAATTTAGGGGTTAATCCAGTGAACATCTGGGTCTTACTGACCCCCCCCCAAGGTCTGACCTGTGTGGCCACGAGACACCATCCATGCCCTGTGACTGACCTGGGAGCAAAGGTTGTGGTGCTTTGTGGGGAAGGATGGAGGTCGTTCCAGATTCAGTGAGATTGGACCTCAGAGGACTTTCTCCATATTTTGGTGGGGAAGGTATAGGGGATGAGTTCTCTACAGCTCAGATAGGTTTCAGACTGAAGCTTCTGATCCTCTTTCCTGAGTCTTCCCCTCCTGAGTGGTAGGATTGTAGACATGCAGCATAGCTGGATTTATGCAGAGCCGGACCCCAGAGCTTCATACACACTATTACTAGGCAAGCACTTGACCAACTCACCTACACCCCTAGCTTTCTCCCTTTCTGTTTTCAACCACCGCAGACTCTTTCAGTGAAGGCTGAGAGCTGAGGGGTGCTGCAGATTGAGAGGTGCTGAGGAGTACTAGTGCTGAGGTTTTAAGGGCTAAGGAGTACTGTGGGCTGAGGATACTGAGGGCAGGGAGGACTGAGCGCTGAGGAGTACTGAAGGTTGAGGAGTACCAACAGCTGGCAGTTCTGGGGCTGACAAGTACTGAGGGCTGAGAGGTGCTGAGGAGAACTGAGGGCAGGGGGCTAAGAGGCTGAGGGGCTAAGGGCTGGAAGTGTTGTAGACCCTCTGCTATTCTGGCAACTCCACCCCCCTGTTTCTGCATGTGACTGCCTGAGGCAGGTGGCAAGGGTTCCACCCAGTTAACACTCACCATAGCTTCCTTGGGTGCCAGATGCTGGGCTCTTCAAATAACTCAACCTCTAATAGAACAACTTAAAGAGGTAGACATTACTGTTCTTCCAGCTCACTTCTGAAGGAAGACACAGACACCCAGACAGGCCCCAGGATTTCCCCCCAAGAACACCCAGCTTGGAGAAGCCAGATCTGGAGCCAGGTAGTTTGGGGACCTGGTCGCTTCTACTGGGGGAATATGAGGACATCCGTGGTCATCCTCAGGTGCTCTGCCAAGGTGTGAGGAAGGGAAGGCTTTTGAAGTCTCTCCTCCGGGAGTTGAGCAACTTCTTTTATTCTAGGAGCTGCTAGGAAGCGCTTTGTAAGGAGCTGATGGAGCTAGGGGTGGGGGAGCTCATTATGACTTGTGGTGTTCTGTGGTGCGGAAGTAGGAGAAAACAGTCCCCGTGAAGGGGGTGTCGCGCCTGCTGCCTGTGGTTTGGGAGACGCTGCAGCTGAAAGTGCTTGTGACTTGAACTCGAGCTGGGGTCAGAGACTCGATGGGGCTATCAGGCCCTGGCAGGTGGGAAGTGGGGACTCAGTGAGTCCCGCTGTTGGAGGCCAGTGAGTGTTAGATGTCCCCAGACACGGTAACCCCACACCACGCCATCTGTCGGGGCCAATACTGTCTGGTCCAGCCACGCTGAGCACCTCTGCCCTTCCTTTAGGAAGTGGACGTCATGCAGAATTCCTCCCTAGAGGGTCTCAGATGCCGAATTCTCATCCTTTACACTATGGAGGACTCCTTTCTGTGAGGAAGCCTGTCTTCCTCTGAGGCCGTCCTCCCTTCTCCCTGCCCACGCGATAGGAAAGCCTGTTGGAGTGGGTCACTGTGCAGCTTTGTTCTTCCTTTTTTATATATGTGTATGGTGTGTGCGTGTGCGTGTATGTGTGTGTGTGTGTGTTAGACTAGCCTCAAATTCAGGATCTCCATCCCCCCAGCACAGGGGGATGTTTGCTAGGTGCAAACGGGAGGAGCCCACACTTCTGGTCCTGGTGGGCAGAGCCTGGAAACACACTGGGAGCCAGAGTGAAACAAAGAAGGCAGAAGCAATCCAGGATGATTCTTGACGTCACCCTTGGTCCTCTACAGGGACACACTGATGCAAACACATAGTGCCCTCTGATATACACACACAAACACACAAGATAGATAGATAGATATAGATAGATAGATAGATAGATAGATAGATAGATAGATAGATAGATAGATAGATATTTAAAAACAAAACAAGCCTCTGTGTGCAATAAAGGAAGTGACAAGATGCAGCTCAGGCAAAGTATTTGCCCTGTGTGCACAAGTCTCTAAGTTTCTACCTTATCACTTTAAAAACCAACCAAGCAAAGCATAGATGATCATCCCTTTGTCTCTCTTGGATATGATGCTTGTTTTTGATTTCCTTAGAGAATGTAAAGGATGTATATCCAAGATTTAACAAGCAATTAGGTGATTTTTTTTTTTTTTTAAGACAGGGTTTCAAGTAGCCCAGGCTGGCTCCATATGTAGCCATGGATGACTTTCAGCTTCTGATCCTCCTGCCTCCACCTCCTGAGTGCTGGGATCATAGTATATGTCCCCACGCTGAGTTTTCGAACCCCAGGGCCTTGTGTGTGCTAGTGGAGTGCTGCCCACTGGGCTGCATCCTCAGCCCACTGATGCTTTTCCTGCTGTGCGAGCTGTGCTGCCTGTGATGGTAGGTGCTGCTTCTGTGGCTGGTGTTGCATAAGTGGCTGTGCCGGCTGGGTGCGGTTTGTGGAGGCCTGTGATCCCAACACCCGGGAGACTGAGGCAGAAGGATTCCTAGTTTGAGGCCGGTCTAAGCCACATAACTAAACACATATACCATGTGTCGAAGCCCACCAGATGACCTGGGCCCACTTCCCCCCACACCTCACTTCCTTCCCACCACCGCTTATAGGCCACACAGGTCCTGAGGAGGAACGTTATCCCCCCAGAGTTAAGAGGGCGGCAGGAATTCTCATCTGGTGTCAGTCTGGAAGTGCCATTGTGTATGCGGATGGAGAATTGAGGGGCTGACTTCCCGACTCTTCATTTCTCATTCCTTAAAGGACAGAGATCCTGAGGACTCTTCCTAGAAGTGCCTGGAGCTGCCCCAGAGGGCTGTGATACCCAGGTGAGTCATTTCGTGTGTGATCTGTGTGCCTGGGTCAGGGTTGACACCTCATGGAACCCTCCATTGGATCCAGGAGGTGGCTGGGTGCCTGGGCCCTGCACATTCGTTGGGGGCCAAAGCCAAGACAGGGTGATGTTCCCCTGGGGCAGCACAGAGTGTTGGGGCCTCTGAAGAGCCTTGCCTTCCTTTTCTCTCAGTTACCCTCCTTGGGTGACAGCCACTAATGGCAGGATTGTTCATATGATGGGGAGATGTGGTTCCAAAACAGGCTTGTGATGCCACCCTTCAGATATTTCTAGGCCATGTCTGTTGTTAGAGCTGAACCTCGTCTCCTTCATTTTACCCTTTTCCTGTTACTGGTGGTAGGAGGTGACCGGACCAGCTTGCTTACAAAAAAAATTTCCCATTTTATATCTACAGAGGGAGAAGTGGGAGGGAACAGTCATTTAAACCAAAAACTGTGCTGGCGCGTAGGAATTGTGTCCATGAGTGTGGGTTCAGTCCAAAATTTTGATGCACTGACTTCAGTGTAGTATGGTTAAGACACCTTTTTTTTAATCATATATGAAAGTGTATCTATATTGAATTGAGCTACCTGAGTACATCAGGACTCTGAGGGAGAGAGGATCCTTGTGTCTGAAGGGGAGGAAGGAGCTTCCGGTGAAGAAGGGCAGACTGAGGGTGGGGAGAGTGACCACCCACCCCCCACCCCCATGGCACTCCCTTCTCTGTATTAATGAATGTTGCTCTTTGACATATTTTATACATGTTTACAGTACATCCTGATTGCTTCCACCATCTATCTCCCCCTCCCATCCAGCAGCCCCTCCTTTTCCTCACCAATTCCCAGACTTATGATTTATGACTTTAATTTTGTTTTGTGTCCTACTGAGTTTGACCAGGGCCATCTGTATAAATCTTTGTGGGGATCCGGTGGTCTCATCAGTGGGTACACAACTTGATACCATGCCTGTTCCCCCAGAATCTGCTAAGTATCTTCCAGAATCAATAGTATTAAGAGCCCTGTTGCAGTCTGCCTGCATGGTTGCTGATAAATGACCATCACACAGCTTAAGGGAACAAGGTATTTATTTCTTCACGATGGTCCAGTTACGGTTCTCAGTCCAGCCTCCAGTCCTTGACGGGAGAGCACGCATCAACACCAGAGTCGAGGGAACTGGCCACACCATCACCGCATAACGGCTTAGAGATGGACAATCCTTACTTGCCAGACCAGCATGTCTGGCCAAGTGAACAGAAGGATGCCCCCTCTCTCAACCAGTGATTTATCCAGGGTCTAATCCCACCCACCATGGGTTGGGTCTTTCCCATCAGCCAGACAATCTCCTTCAGGTTTGCTCTGGGCTTAACTCAACCATCAACTCTGTACAACTGTGCCCAGAGCTCAAACCCTCAACAGTCAAGTTGACACCTGTGCTCAATTATGACAAGCCCCTTTTTCATGAATGACCAACTGTGGTCCGGGCTAACTGTACAGGCCCGGGGCTGGGACTTTGGCTCCTGTGCATTCAGAACCACCAGGGCCATATCATACTAGAAGGTGCCATGTCGTAGCCCTTTTCTTTCTGCTCTTACACCTTTCTACTCTCTCTTCTACAGTGAGCCCTGAGCCTTAAAGGGGTAGTATGAATGAAATACTGGTTTTTAATGGCTGAATTTATTTTTGCTTTACAAAAGCAATACAGAAATGTAAATTCACTGGTCTAAAATACAGGTGTAAACTGCCTGCTCATCCTCCTCCAATCCCTAAAGAATGCCTATCCATATTGCTGTAGTCATGTTTCGTACCTGTATGTGCTGTGTGTTCATGTCTGCTCATCTATGGTACATATGCGTGTGTCCACACACAAACATCTCTCTCTCTCTCTGCATCTCTGTTTTCACGTCTGCTCATCTGTGGCATATACACGTGTGTCCACACACAAACATAACTCTGTGTGTGCATCCATGTGTTTGTGTCTGCTCATCTGTTGTGTATATGTGTGTGTCTACACATGCATCTGTATGCATCTCTGTGTGTAGACTGATACCTCCTTTCTACACAGTGTGTCCCACACCTTCCTTTAAATGCGGTGGACCTGTGTGACCCGTGCATGTTGGCTCAGGCACACCTGTCCTGGTCATCGGTGTGGCTTCTAGCTTACTCATTATTAGATTCATTGAATGGTGGCAGTTCTGAAGTCTATGAGTTACTATGAGTTATCTTTGTCTCATAGCTCTGCACGCTGTTCATCACTGAGCGCCAACATGAGTGGGAGTGTCGCTGTGGTATACTTCCCAGAGTGTTTGCCAGCATTGGCTAGTGGAGACGCGATATGGGGCATTTAGAATTTACTTTCCCCTAACTAGTTAGGCACCCTGAGTTTTTGCAAATGGAAAAGTCGATAAGATAGGAAAATGATAAGATAGGAAGCAAAAGATCAGTGTAGTGTCTTTCACTTAACTGGCCTCTCCCTTTGGGGACTGAAGCTCTGGAACACTGGCATTTCAAGCGCCCTCCTGGGTAGCTGCTGTCTGCCAGCAGGAGGCAGCTCTGCTGGATCATTCCAGTGCTGGACTCCTAGGGGCCAGCAGCCCTTAGACTGAGTTAGTCGGCTCATGCAGTTGCCTAGATGCAATGATCCCAGTTCTGCAGACTGAAGCCCCAAATTGGGCAGTTATGGGTTCAGTGTCTGTGAGGCCTTCATTGTAAACGTTCACGGTATTTTCCACTTGTCCCTCAGCTGGAGAAAGGTGCGGGAGGCAGCTTTGTGGAGTCTCTTTATGAGGCCATTAATCTTGATCCCTTGTGAACTCGTGATCTTCAAATGACCTCCTACCACTGTTACCTGAAGCAGGGGTCAGAGAGGACTCTACATAGGAATTTGGAAGGAACTGTTACAAATACTCCTGCAGTGGTCATCCTGCTGAGTGTGAACACAGCATTATCAGATGGACACTCAGCAGCCGCATGGGAGCATACACATGACCAACCCAGTTCATAATGCCAACACACTTTCCCTGTATTTCAGGTCTTCCAATGTACAGAAACACCACTGACACCAGGGCCCTGAGAACTCACATCCTCCCCAGGGCCGTGGGCACTGACAACCTCCCCCAGGGCTGGCCCACAGTACAAACCCTCACTGTCCCTGAGATCTAGGGCCGTGCCTGCAGTCCCAGGTAGCATCCTGGAAGAGAGCAGCAGGCAGCTGTGAGGCAGGGAAGGGGGTGTGTTGTACTTTGCCAAGTGCAAGCCTGTGGCCACATACCTCAAAGAAAGAGAAGGCATCATCAGGATTCAACTCAGGCACAAATCATGTCTTGTCGAGGCGTGACTCTTTTGAGTCCCTGCTCCAGGCCCCTCTGGTCCTCCATGGCACCCCATCCCTCTGGAAGGAGAGGTGCGTGGCCCAAGCTTCACGTCCTGTGTGTGAAGACTGTGCAGCAGGAATTGGGCAGAACAGGCTCTGGAGGATGGCGTCTGCGATGCGGCTGGGATCCATCGGCCGTGCCCTGCCCGTCACCCTGATGTCGGTGAGGGCGCTTTGTAAGGTCCATGTGGTATCCTGTCACAGTAGGTGTGCTGACTCCTGCCAAGTGGTCCGATTGAAGGTCTCTTTGGTCATCTTCCCCATAGTTAGATCACAGGTAGGAGTCGTGACTAAGCAGCAGCACAGGGTTGAGTTTTACACACACATACACACACACGCACGCAAACACAGGTATGCACATGCTTACAGATATATGCATGCACACATATACACTACTGTGCACATCACAGCAAGAGATACACACTTGCACTCAGTTCGCACACAGCATGTCCACGCATGTTCATGCGCATGCACACATGCACAGGTGTATGTCCTGACAGCGCTGTGACTCAGCTCTTGTCCTGCTTCCAGCTTAGCCCCTGTTGAGACTCACAAGGATCCCTGGAGGTGGAGAACCACTGCTGACGGTCCCGTTACATGGCAGGGAGGACCTAGAGCTCATTCTCCCGGCATTTAAAGTGGGGAGTGTGAGGTGATGGCATCACATTCTTGACCCTTTCTCTCTAATGGGGCCTTTATTCTAAATAGGGGGAGTGACAGTTTTGTCGTCCCTGCACCTGAGTGGCCATTAGCCTCAGCTCCCAGGGGAAAACCTCTCCTCCCCAAGGTGCTCAGAAGTCCATCTGCTTCTGATAGAAACACTGGAGTTCTGAACTCAGCATGCCCTGGATGGCCGAGGAAGGTAGTTCCGTTTGCGTTATCAAAGCAATGAATGCATTTTATTCATCTTAGGGGTAAGAGCCTCCCCCCACCCCAGGCTTGGCACTCTGTTCCCATCCTGTCACTCCGGAGCAGCAAGCTTCGGCTGCCTGAACCATTTTCTGTATTTTCTTCAAATGTGTTTGATCTGCGCCTCCTGGCACCGTACTGGGGTGGAAGATGAGAATGTGCCTCACTTCTGCTTTCTGCCTCTGCCCCCCCCCCAGCTAAGTTATTCCCAATATTTGTTACTGGGGCCACTCACCAGCCATGGTAATACTACTTCCATTCACTGACTGATCTTCTTCCCCTGGGGTTATAGATGTGTGTAGCTTTGACTGAAAAATCAGAGTATCTGGTACTAATTCATTTTTAGGCTCTGCTGATTCTGGAAGTTAGCCCTTTAGACAGGGGTGGATGTGATCAGCTGGAAGGAGGCTCCTATTTTAGGGGTGCACATCCCTAAGTAGTTCCCCAAGAAAAGGATGGGGAGAGTGGTAAGATTTCAAGAGCTTGGGTGTCAAGTGTATTTCTGTGAGCCTGCCCGCTAGTGCCTCCAGCATGCCGCAGGAGTGCCCATAAACAATGCCAGTGTGGTCAGACTGCACGGAACTCATTCCACACGAACCGTCATAGACACTCATGTCCTCAATGCTAAAGCAGTCACCGCATATTGTCATCTCAGGTATTCTGCTTGTATTTATGGGATGGGATGTTGTGGACTGGGGTGCCAAGTGACCCCCCTCACACACACACACACACACACACACACACACAATTATTTTGGAAGCTGATGCACTAAGAGAACCTTTACCTGCTCCGGAAGAGTCAGCTGTCCTAGCTTGCCAGCACACCATCACTTTCCACACGCATTTCCCTCTCACTCGGTGGGCACCCTGTGACCATCACCACCTGCCCCATTCTCTTCACAGCTCATGCCCTTGGGGAGTGTCATTTTCCTGGTTTTCCACCTGGCAATTCATAGAACGAGTGTCTTGCTTTCATGTTCACAAGTTAGCTGCTAGACATCAAATTTGTGTTCAGGAAGAACACGACAGGAAGAAGAGCTGAGGCTGGAATGTGATCGCTCAGCCAAGTCAGCGTCCTTTAAAAAGCTTTTGCGGAATCGCTTCTAATAACTTCCACTTATATTTCTTTGGCTAGAACCAGGGCAGCTTGGAAATGTGTTGATCTGGGCATGCTGCCTGGCAGAGAAAGGTCAGGATTGTGTTAGTGAGAATGGGGCAGGAAATCCCACAGAGGCGAAGCTGTGGGGGAGGATGTGGGAGAGAAGTGTGTGTTGCTTAGCTTGAGGCGTGGTGCATAGATGGGTGGCAGTACGTCCAGCGCTTTTTGCAGGCTGACCCGGAAAGAAGGGGCAAGGGGGCCAGGAACCCCGTGCTGCTATGGAGGGTGAATTTTCTGTGGATTCTGACAGGACACAATACAAGGCCATAAAATAGCTGGCTCCACATTGAGGCACAGAGTCTAGACTCTGGCTGGTCCCCAGGACATCTCTGCACCTGACCTCACCTTACACATCTGCTTTGACGTTTTAGACCTCTCAGCTGGATGAAACCCCAGGTCTGACTTCTTTGTAGTCCAGCTCTGTGAACAACTTCCTGCACCTGCAGCTCTTGGTGGTCTGTTCCTTGTAATAGTTACTCTTGGGCGTTGCTGTAAGAGAATATCCAAAACCAAGCAACTTAAGAGAGAAAGGGAGATTTATTCAGTTTACGGTTCCAGAGGAGATACAGTCTTTCATGGTGAAGGCAGCATGGCTGGCTGAAGCTGGAGACAGGCTAAGTCACTCCCATCTGTGAGGCTGAGAGCTGATTTCTGCAAAGGCAGACTTCTCATGGAGGTAGGGTGGGCCTAATCCACCTCAAGGCCCATGCCTTGTGACTGCCTTCTTCCAGCAAGGCTCCACCTCTCAAGGTGCCATGACCTTCCCAAACACAGACTGTGGGGGACACATTTCAAACCATGACATTCCCTATGAGTGTCATGTTTGTTCATTGGCTCACAGGTTAAAGACATTGGTCGGTTCTGGTTTGGGCAGTGGCGATCCTGGCCTGCGGGTCTCCTGCAGGCAGCAGGCTCAGTTAATGTGGCTTTGCTACCCATGTTGCTTTGTGGTTCCGTTCTCTCTGCCCTCTGTTCCCCACAGCGAGGCCTGGAAGATATTCACCAGTGCCTTGGTTCACAAATGCCACCCTGACCACTGTGCCCTGAGCGTGTTGTCGTGGCCCTGTGTCCAAGACCACAGCAGCCGCACTGTCCCTGCCATCAGCCCTTTGATTGAGATTGTGGAAATTTGGTGTTGGAGGGAGTCTGGGAATCTAGGCCTAGACCTAGGAAACACCTAGCCTTACTCCTTGCTGTGGCAGGAAAATGGGGCCCCACAGAGCGTGCACACTTGTGAGCTCACTGGGCTCCTGTCAATCTCTAGGGCTGGTGGGTCCGGGCTGACCCCTGTTCTGTGAAGTCACATTGTCCACAGCCACTGTCACTCGTTTGTCTGTCATCCATAGTCACTCTTGTGCTGCAGCACTAGGAATGTTGGAACTGAGCTAAAGATGTGAAATAGTGAGTATCCATCTGCCCTTTATGGGAAGGCTCAGAGTCCCTGGCCTGGGATATTCCACTCCATGGGGGAAGAGAAGATACTGACTTTAGGAAACTTCTGAACGCATTGAGATGGAGTTCCTCCTTGGGGAAGGGGACATCTGCAGGTAAGGGGATGCTGGGTCTGTTCCGTGGTTACTATGTCTGTCTTTTCCCCCAGCAACTTCACATGTAAGCCAGGAGATGCGGGCCTTGATTCCACCCAATAGCAAAACCCAGTCTTCTGTTTCCTGCTGGCTGGATCAGAGTTAATTGCCCTTTTCCACGGTAATTCTAGTAAGGTTGCTTGAGTACTCACCTTGGGGACACTGCATCCCCTGTGGAGGGCAGCCACTCCTGTAACATGAGGCTCCTTGGGCAGGTTTCCAAGTGTGTGTTAGTATGTGTGCACCTGTGTGCATGCATCTACAGATGTGTGCATGCATGTGCGCACTCAGCATCTGCACTCTGTGCGTGTGCACTTGGCATGCCTGCTGGGGCTCCACAATCCTCTGGTCTGAACATGCTCCACAGTGATAGGCACAAGAATTGAGAAACAAGTGTTTAAGGAAAACGCAAACTCAGGCTCTTTTCCCTTCACTGTGGCTTGTCACCATCCTGCCTTTCTGGGTGCCTCGCGTCCCACATCAAGCTGTCTAGTGTCTGGCTGTCTTCAGCTCATGTCAAGCTATTCTATGTCTGTCTCAGCATCTGCAGCCATATTAGGCAGTCCCATGTCTGCTTGGGTATCTGTGGCCTTGCCCACCATGTCCCTTTATCTTCCTGGGAATCCTGGTCCTGTCTGCCTGCTTGGCACCTTAGCTAAGGTGGCAGGAGGGAACAGAGGGGCAGGAAGCCAGTAGGAGCACCCTGCTTCCTACACCTCAACTCATGGCCCATTTCTTTTTCCCTTAGGGAGCCTCGGTGACCTTCAGTGCAAGGGGTGAGAGTATCTGCTACTCACTTGGCCAGTGGGGCCATGCAGGGACTCAGGGACTGCTGTGCACACCAGCTGTGGACCATGCTGACCCTGGGCCTGGGGATCTGAGCAGGCCTCACAGCCACAGCCTACTGCTGAAGGGCTCCGTGGTCCCTGCCCATGAGGATGCACATGCCCGTTGGGGCACTGGTCAACGCCCTGGTGGTGGCGTTGGGGACGGCACTGACATTTGCACCCATACCTCGAATCACTTGGGAGTACAGAGGTGAGTCCTGGTGGCCTGGCAATGGGGGGGGGGGGGTCCCACGCTTGAGAGGCTAGGCTGTGTGAGTAGGTTCTCCACTAGTCAGACATCACACAAGTGCTCAAGAGTGCAGTCTGTGAGCGTCGCTGAGAGGAAACAGGCTGTCTCTGTAGGACACTCAGCTCAGCTTCACAGGGACCCCAGGAGGATGAGGTCACCCCAGGCTGGGAGTGGCTGGCAAGGGAGAGATGCTCAGGCACAGAGGGAGAAACGGAGTGTCAAAAGGAGCTGCGGATGATTCCAGAATGCCCACTCTGAGGTCGCCGGAATGCTTGGTCATGAATACAGGAAACCCCCAAGTCCAAGATACTCAGACTCATGTCAGGAGAGCTGGAAGGAGGAAACGACTTCTTAAAAAATTAATGCTAAGCTGAGGTCAGAATCTGCCCCAAATCTCCACACACGAGAAGCTGAGGCAGCAGAGTAGTATCATGAATTCAAGGCTAGCCTGGGCTACAGAGTGAGACCCTGCTTCAGAGGTCCCCTGGCTCTGTGATCTCTAAGCAGCTGAAGATTAACTCATGCTCTTGAGGAGCCTGGGGCTCTGGTCACGAGCCATCTCCCCTCCCATACTTGGTAACTTGCCGGAGCTCCTGAGTTATGTTCAGTGCAGTGGGAGGTATGAGCCCCATCCAACCTTCCCGTCACCTGCCTCGGTCATGCTCGCTGTAACGCAGGAGGGCTGTGTCTAGGCGCAACTGTGACTCCTTGTTTTGTTTTTTTTCCCACCTCTCCCACCCCAGAGGTAAGTCTGATGCAGTTTCAGGAGCCAGGAGTCTACAACTACTCATCCTTGCTGATGAGTGAGGATGGGGACACCTTGTATGTGGGCGCCCGCGAAGCTCTCTTTGCACTGAATGCTCTGAACATCTCCAAGAAGAAGCACCAGGTATGTTCTGCACTCCCCATCCCCAGCTGCTACACAGCAGACTCACATGGGAAGCCCCTCCCCTTGGGCGCCTTCTGCCCTGCTTCTACACCAGCCATCATTGTGGTCCCCACCCCTCTTTAAGACGGGATCATCACTGGCCTGCACCTTGCCAAGCGGCTAGACTGACTGGCCAGGGGGTCCCAAGGATCCACTCGTCTGTGTTTTCCCAGGGATCATAAGCATTCACCATCACACCCAGCATTTTGAAGATGAACACTTGGGGGTCAAATTCAGGTCCTCCTACATGAGAGGCAAATACTTTCTCAATTGAGCCATCTCCCCAGCTGTTTTCTGTGACGACTAGTGTGCCAGAACCCCTGCTGGCTTCAGGATCTGTGATCATGGGGCACAGGAGAACTGCCAGGCATCCATCAATATCCACCTGCTCCTAAGCCCCTTCCCAGTCTGATGTGCTTGCAAACCCTCTGGGCTGCAGGTTGTGCCCTGCGCTTTCTGTCGGTGTCTGAGTCATCTGGTGGCTCTTCCTCATCATTCCTTCCTCCCAGGTGTCCTGGATGTCTTCTGAAGAGAAAAAAGTAAAATGCGCAGAGAAAGGCAAATCAATGCAGGTAATCTCTTTACATACCACACCATGAAATGCCTTACACATGCATTTCTTAGGCGTTTGAACCTCACAAATACCATGACTTCTGCGTGCAATATAGGCATGGTTCTGGTAGGAACAATTGTGCCTTTGCGACATGTATGGGAGTCCTCCCTGCTTCTAAGCAGGTACCTGGCATCATGGGCACTAGATAAAGCTCTTCAGTTTGGAATTTATTCAGTGACTTGGCATCGACTACAGAAGCAGGCTTCTGCTGAGCCCTAGCAAACAGTGGAAAGTAGCATGCCTTTATCTATGATCCTGTACCTCCCTCTACCACCAGCCTGGTGTCACAGGGACTTTGGATTTGGGGTACCTTGATGAGGAGTCCATTAAGGAGAGCTAGGTCTGTGTCCCTTCCTTTAGGAATTCTGGGTGCCCTCACAACCTACTATAAAGCTGTGCCCTATCTGGTGCTGGGTGGAAGCCCTGGTTCTTGCACTATCAGAGCCCATTGTTCCTGATGCTGGGTAGACTTCAGCATTCATTGGTTAATTTCAAAGCAAAGATTTAAAAAAAAAAAAAACCTACAAGATTTTTGCTAAACTTTCTTGGTAAAGTGCTAACTTAAGGTTAAAGAGGTTCACTGCCACATAAATCCTCCCCTTAGGAGCTGAGAGATAGATAGGCATTGTAGAATTGTGATGACCTCACGTACCATTGGTAGTTTCTGTCACTGGGTGAGCTGCCCCTGGCACTGCCATATGTGGGAGTCACTGGTAGGCTGAGGGGACCCTCCCAACCTAGTGATGGAGTAGGATGGCTGAAGCGACGTACATTGCATCCAAGTATTGGGCTCCTAAATAACCCATGGGCTGCTCCTAATGGATATCTTTGTTCTCCCACTAGTGTACACAGCTGGCTGGACCCTCAAATGCTTCAGTCTCTCCCTTGGGGGTGGGACTAGGACTCCAGAAGTTGCTATTTCCAGTCCCATGTTGGCAGGAGTGGAGGGTGTGGTCCCTGGGAGGCAGGCCTTTCCTACAGTGTGTGCTCTGGCAACAAAACAAATGTGGTATGTGTCTTCAAGGGTAAAACACTTCTTTCCGGAGAACATTTGAGGTCAGCTCTTGCAGCTTCATGTGGGTACCAAATTTTGACTGAGTATGAATTGGAGGCAGAAATGGCCTGTGGCCTGTGCAGAGAAAAGGCACGCAGCAGAGCCCAGTGGGCAATGCATTGGACCCCTGTGTAGAGTCAGCCAGGACAGCGAGTAACTGTGGGCTTCGGTATGGACATGGGGGGCGCTCTGGTGGGTGACTGTTGATGGTGCGTGTGTCTCTCCTGCAGACGGAATGTTTCAACTATGTCCGAGTGATGCAGCCCCTCGGTACCAGCTCTCTGTATGTGTGTGGTACCAATGCGTTCCAGCCCATCTGCGACCACTTGGTAAGGCCCTGCCTTGTCCCTCATGCCCTGTGGTGTCACGCCGGCTCCTTTGAACTAAGGTGTCTCTAGCTAAGGTGCGCTTGAGGCAGGCTCAGGATACCCATAATTTTGAGCATGTGGATTCCTTTGACTGACTTCACATCCATCCTTGCTGCAGACCTGAGCTGTGCTTCAAGGTTCCCAGGCAGTAACTGTTCCCTCTGCCTGTTTTGGTCTTAAAAGAGATAAGGACTTTGTAAATGTTTCAAGGATGTACTATTAGTATGGCACGTTAGACATTTTCTTCCTATTTAATTGTAGGATTTGAAGTCCTTTAAGTTTCTGGGGAAAGATGAAGATGGCAGAGGAAGGTGTCCCTTTGACCCTGCCTATAGCTATACGTCTGTCATGGTTGGTGAGTTCTGCGGCAGACTCTATCCCCTAAGGTTATGGTGCCATGGTATATCCTTCCCAGTCATAGACTGTCACCTCAATTCCACTTCCTCACAGAAGTGGGGTGTCTCTTCACACTGAAGCCTCGGTGAGAGCGCTTGAATCCATTGTTCAGAGTGAAAACCAGTCACACTGCAGTTACACCCACTGTGCACCCGTCACTGGCACGCTACCCTTGGGCTCTAGTCTGGTGGGAAGGTTAGCCATGGGACCATGTGCTGCCTGCGGTGAAGGTCTCACACATCAGAGGCGAGCTGACTATTCCCAAGTTCTCACCATAGTGTCAACAGCCCCCAGCCTACAGGGGTTACACTTAGGATTTTTCAGCTTTATGCTGTGGTGAAAGTATTCTGTTTTTCACTTTTAGAACCACATTCAGTGAGACACATGGGCCAGTCAACACGTATTACAAAATAAAGGCATGTAGAACACTTACTTTAGCCTCGCTGGGCAGAATCAGAATCATTTCACGTTAGGACTGTGGTAGGCAAGGCTGAGCCAGATGCCCAGCAGTGTAGGTGCCTGGGTATCTTTTTGACTTGCAATGTTTTCTACTCATGATGGTTTATCAAGATATGACCCGTCTTAAACTGGAGTATCTGTCCACCTTACTGGATGCAGAAAATTCTTACTTGCATTTAGCTACTGTCCTTTAACTCATTTAAAACAAAACAGAACAAAAACATTGAATTTAGTAACTGAAAAATGTCCTTGTCAGAGACTAGATGCGTGTTTTAGAAGGAGAGGCACATATCACAGAAGAGGAGACTCTGGAAGAAACTTCCCCTTTCTATAGAAAAAAGCATGCTAGCCTGGAGTGGTGACAGCACTTGGGAGGGGGAGGCAGGAGGAATGCAAGTTAGGGGCAACCTGGGCTGTGAGACCCCATTTGCAAAAAATGAAAGGAAGAAAGGAATCAAAAAGGGAAGGAGGAAAGGAGAGAAGGAGAGAAGGAGGGAGGAAAAGAGGGAAGGAGGGAGGGAGGGAGGGAGGAAATGAATGGTGTTAATCAGGCAGAAGGGCTGATTGGATCCTGTCTCTACTCTCTCTCCATCACTACAGATGGAGAGCTCTATTCTGGAACAACATATAATTTCTTGGGCAGTGAACCTATCATCTCCCGAACTTCTGTCCAAAGACCTGTGAGGACAGAATACTCTATTCTGTTGCTGAATGGTAAGAAGCGTGGCTACATATCACCTTTTGGATGTATGTATTTCACTTGTCTTCTGCCTGTCCCCAAGCCTGGGGGGCCTTGGCTCCTGATACTCCTGAGAAGTGGGGATACTTCTGAAACCAGCTGAAAACCCACATTGGGGGCCAGGGATGTCTTGGCTGGCTTTGTTAACAGATCATGGTTTTTAAGGCTATAGAGCAAGAGAGAGATTTCAGGGACTTTGTTAGGTGCGATTCTGGTGGGAGATGGAGAACATATTCATCAGGGTGAGGTGTGATCTTAAGGTGTCAATTTGGTGTGATTTTAAAGGCAGAGGCTTCCTGCCCAGCTTCCTGAGCCTGCTCAGATGGGATCTTGGGTGACTTGTTATTGCCAGACCATGTGTGTCTGCTGTAACCTTTGAGATGTGGGTGATGGGGAGATGCTGTGGGTCTTTTCCTGAGAGTGCTGGCTAGTGGACTTCTCTGCAGCTTTTTCTGGAGGTGGGTACCTGGTCTCAGTGCAAGATAGCCAGTCCCTCTTACAGCAGGGTTTCCCAGGAGCCAGTCTCGGGGCTCCTGCTTCTAGCAGCTGCAGTTGGCCGATCACAGTTTTGGCCAGCAGATGTTCTGGCTCTGGAGACCGCTGTCCAGGAGGCTGAGAAGAGTAGGACAGGCCTTGTCCAGGCTCAGCCTGGCGAGGTGGCATGCACATGACCCATGTCCCTGCGCGGAAGCCGCAAGGCCCTGGGGCCACCCAGGTTGACCTGTAACACCTTGGAGAACCAACTGTGAAGCAGTTTCCCATAAAGGGTCAAACCTCTGATGCTTCTCTACAGAGCCTACCTTCGTTTTTTCTGATGTGATCCCAAAAAACACTGAAGACGAGGACGACAAGATCTACTTCTTCTTCACAGAGGTGGCTCTGGAATATGACTTCATCTTCAAGCTAATGATCCCACGGGTCGCCAGGGTGTGCAAGGTAAGTGCCGCGCCCGTCCCTCACTTCCCCTCACAGTGAGAGCAGACCCGGAAATGACACTTTCTGTCATTGATACCTCTCTGTCACTCATGGCACTGTTTTCTGTCTTTCCTTTCTCAGGAATTCTAGTCGTTTTCTTGGAATATGCGTATGTATGAAAGGGTTAAACGGACAGTTTAGGTTTAGTAAGAGATGAACAGTGATTAGTGATAAAGAATCACAACATACTGCTGTAGGATTATATGAATGACTTCTCTCTCAAGGGTCAAAGCAAGTATTAATTCTCTGAGCCTGTGACTGATCGTGGGGCAACTTAAACTATGGAAAAAGAAGCCACAGATTGAGTGGACTGAACCCCCTGTAGACCACAGACTTGTGTATATTTCATCATCTGCCGGTCGTTGTCCACTGAAAGCACTTAAGGAAGTTAAGAATCAGTTTTTTTGAAGGGACATCCACATGTTTATTCTAGACTGTCTTGCAGGGTGGAATGAGGCATCTGTTACCCTGACTCTGTTCATGGACAGTCCCATTTGGAACAGTCAACAGAAGCCTGAGAGCCAGTGATCAGCCGTGGGAGTTTACCAGCACATGGGGATGGCTTGATGTGGTTGTTTTGGCTGTCACTGATTGAGTCGGTGTCTTTTTATGCTGTGACGCTGGAGGTTGAAAGTCTGCAGTGTGGGTCATCACAGCATAAGTACTGTGACTGTGCCACCCGAGCCTCCTTGCTTCCTCACAACAGGGCTGGGCTGACTTGAGTGCTTGCTTGTGTGGGCATCGGTGCTTCCTCCATCACGCCCTGTCTCTGGCACTGCAGGAGGACCGGGGTGGCTGGAGAGTTTTGCAAAAGAAGTGGACGACCTTCCTGAAGGCCAGGCTGATCTGTTTCAAGCCAGAAGGCAAGCTGTTCTTCAACGTCCTGCAAGACGTCTTCATGCTTCATGCTCCGGACCTCAAGGACCCCGTGTTCTATGCACTCCTCACCCCACAGCTGTGAGTTCCCGTGACGGGAGGGAGCTACCTACCCTGGTAGTCTGTGCCCTGTGGGCACTCATGTGGCCTTCACTCTGCAGGAACAACATGGGGATGTCAGCAATATGTATCTACAAAGTGGCCACAGTGGAGACGATCTTCTCCCGTGGGAAGTACATGGAGACCACCATAGTGAAGCATACCTATGCCAAGTGGACGACCTACGAAGAGGAAGTACCTGTACCACGGCCCGGAGTGGTAAGCAGGGTGCTGGGCTCTTCTTCCCTTTGGGTGTCTAGCAGGTGCCATAGCTTTCCTGCAGTTGGTCAGCTGGCATTTCTGTCTATCCTGGGCTGGGTGGCTGCTGGGCCTAGGGGAGAGAAGCGATCTCATTCCTCTCTGTTCTCTTCGATGTGTTGGATAACAGGTCCTGCCACATGCTAGAATGTACCACTGCATGGTCTTTTTTGAGACGTTCCCCTTGCCCAACACTTAGGCTGGACCCAGTTTCAGTTTCCTGCACAGAAACAATTTCTCAGCAAAGGCCGAGACACTCTCGTGAGCTCCTTGTCTACCAGCTGATAGAAGTCATATCCTTCCACTTAAATACAGAAGTTTTAAGTCGGCCTGTTCTAGAGCCACCTGGCTGCTCCATACTGTTTGTCATTTGGTGACTGGGCTGACATGCATGTGACCTTGAAGCTGTCCCAGGAACTGCGTCACTGGGTGGGTGTCTTGGACGTTCTATCTTCACATGTTCCATTCAGTCGAACACCATCTCTGTGGTCACAGATTTTTCTATATGTACATCAGGAAGCTAGAACAGGGGGAAAAAATCCTTCGTACCTTTTATATTTTATGCTATTTAGAATCGGATTGCTTTTTTGTTAATGTTTAGCCTGCTTTTCTTCTCACGGGAAAGCTATTGAGTGCTTTTCAAACTCCCATACTTGGTATGGGTTTTCATTGGTAGATAATCCCTCACACATCATGTGTCCCAAAACACAAGTAGATCATGTGGCTATGCTTTCCAGCTGCGAGTCCGTTTCCCAAGGAGACCACTTCAGACTCTGTTCCTCTTTGGACTTTTTACACTGTGTTGGTTGATGGTGGGCCAGAAGAATCATTACAGGTGCTTTTACCTCACAGTGCATTGACAATGAGATGAGGGCAGCCAACTACACCAACTCTATGAAATTACCAGACAGAACACTGCAGTTTGTCAGAAACCACCCTTTGATGGATGAGTCGGTGACCCCAATAAACAACGAGCCCATATTAATCAAAAAGAATGTGAACTATACCAAGATCGTGGTGGACAGGACCCAGGCTCTGGACGGGAACCTCTATGATGTCATGTTTATCAGCACAGGTGGGTTCTTTGGTTGGCAGACTGGGAAATCCACTGTTCTGTGGGTGGATCTGGTGTCTCTAGCTGCTTTGGGTGGTTTGTAAGTGCATGAAAGGACTTCAAGAGGTCACTACACCTGGAGTTCTGGGTTTCTGTAACCATCAAGCAACCCAGGAGTCCTTCTTAAACATGCAAGTCCTGGCCTGCCTCTGGACTGGACTGGTATAAAGAAGTCCCTGTTGTTGAGGAACTGGTAGCACTGGCTTGGCATTTCCTGACTGGTAATGGGAGACCTTTTTCCCTGCCCGTCATGAGTAACCAAGCTGAGACTTGCCCTGTCTGTTCACGGACAGCATGCCTCCTTTCACTTGCGCTGTCTGAGGCGAGTATTGCTGGACTGGAAGTAGTAGTCTGAACCCTCGGCAGCTGACCCTTGAAATTCCTGGCTGGCTTGTATGTCCCATCCTTACCTGCCTGCCTGGGCCCTCTCAGGGTGACCTTCTCAAGGACAACCGGAAGTACAACAGCTTGGCATGAAATGTGGCTCCCAATGTACGAATATTGGCCTTGTTGATGAAGATCATTGGCATCAGCCATGAGACAGATGTGTATGCTTTATAGAAACCTGGAACACTGTCACTTTGAGCTTGTAATGATTTATTCTGCCAATGTCGCTCATTTCAAATGCAGCCCTTTCTAAGCAGCAGCGAGTGTTGTCACTGAGGCCGATGTCCTTAGCTTGTCCCTCTGGGCTCCCCTCACTGCCCTGTGCTTTGGTCTTACAGACCAGGGATCCCTGCACAAAATTGTCATTCTGGATGATAAGGCACACGTCATCGAGGAGATTCAACTCTTCCCCGACTCCATTCCGGTCCACACTCTGCTGCTATCTTCAAACAAGGTATTGTGGTCCAAGTGTGGTAGCCGCTGTGTGGTCAGGAATGGTTAGGGTGGGACTGCACACCTGGCCCAGGTGAGCTTCTCCAGCCTCTTTCCATGAATCATGGGAACTAAAGCTTGTGAGGAGAGGTAGGGCAGAGTGGGGAGATGGAACCACTGAGCCTCTAATACAGATGGCTGGCGCTGTGGAGTAGGCATTATGCCAGAAAAATAACACCCTTGGACCCCAAGTTTTGCAGTTAGAACTGAATTGATGGAATAGGAGTATGTCACTGAAAAGCATCCGGGATGTGGCTGACTGACTTGGAAAGAAAATGACAGGTCATCCTGTAGGACGCCCCCATGGGGACGCTGCTTCCTCCCTAATCTGGGGCTCAGTTCTCCTTGGCTGACATGGTATCTCAGGCTTTGCAGGCTGAAGGTTCCGGCACAGGTGCCTTCCCAAGAACCACAGACAGATGTACCCGCCTGGCATGGACACCAAGACTGGCATGTCCTAAAAGTTTCATAAGGCACAAAATAGTGATTTAAATATATTTCCAACCAGTTAAAAATGCAAAGCCCTTGAGCAGGGCATGGTAATCTATGCCTATAGTCCCAGCACCTGACTTTTCCTGCAGTGACACAAATAAAGATCTGTTCGTCCCAGACAGAGCAGCAAGCAGTATAGCTTAGCGAGTAGCTCAGTAGTCCACTGGGTTATTTACGTGAGTATGGATGAGGGCTTATTTACAGGAGCAGGGGTGACTCCAGGGCAATTGCCTCCCTCAAAAGGCCACCCAGACGTGAGTGACAGCTCAAAAATGCTGCAACTCTGGAACTCCATGAGCCTGTAACTGGCGTTGCCAGGCAGAGGGTCTGCTTTCCTTAGCAGTTGCTAATTATTTGTCTTTTGTTTTTAAAATATTTTATTTAAAAAAGACGTGGGGGGCTGGAGAGGTGGCTCAGAGGTTAAGCCTATGCCTTGCCGGTGGAAGGTCCTGAGTTCTGATCCTAGACCCCACGTATAGATGCCGGGCGGAAGCAGGGGCAGCCTGCGTTCCCGATCCTGGTAGGGCAGAGCCTGTGAATCCCGGGGCAGAGTAAACAAGGAGGAGGTGGAGGCGTCCATGGTGATTCCCAAATTCGTCCATGGTTCTACACACACACACATACATACACGCGCGCACACACGCATACATGCACAATTGAATAAATAATAAATAATAATAAAAAAATTAAAAGAGATGTTTCTTTAAAAAAAAAAAAAAGAGAGACGTGGAAGGGCCTGAGAGATAGCTCAGGGGTTAAGACTCTGTTTTGCGGGGCTGGAGAGGTGGCTCAGGGGTTAAGCTTCTGCCTTGCAAGCAGAAGGTCCTGAGTTTGGATCCTAGACCTCACATACAGATGCCGGGCAGAAGTGGGGGCGGCCTGCGCTTCTGGTCCTGGTAGGGCGGAGCCTGTGAATCCCAGGGCAGAGTCAACAAGGAGGAGGGGGGGGTCCATGGTGGTTCCCGAATTCGTTTGTGGTTCTACACACACACACACACACACACACGCAACACACACATGCACATGCACAATTGAATAAATATAAAAAAAAAATAAAAAAGATTGTTTTGCAAGCAGAAGATCCTGAGTTCGGATCTCAGGTCCCACATGAAAATGTCAGGTAAAAACAGCCCACACCTCTAACCCTGGTGCGTGGAGCCTGGGAAATTCCAGAGGGAAACAAGGAAGAGGCAGAAACAAAACCAGGATGGTGCTGAAGTCGCCTTTGAGTCTCCACAGGGACACACATAGACAAAATAAACAAGGGAAGTAACCTGCCTCCCTCCACTTGTGCTGTCTGCGATGAGTGTTGCTGGAGAAGTGATGGCGCACAGGCATGCCACTGGACATGGGCAGGGATCAGAGAGCAGCTTTCAGAAGTCAGTTCTCTTCCACCATGCGGGCATCTAGGGTTTGAACTCAGGTCCTGGGTCTGTGAGCAGACACTTTCCCACCAAGCTGTCTCTCCAGCCCTTGCTACCACTTGTCTAAAACTTCAGGGAAGAGCCTTGTGAATCCTGTGCTTGGGGAGCAGTCAGGCCTTTCTCCTCCCTGCAGGCAGCAGGTTTAATCCCAAATACACAGGGACTAAACTGCCTGCTCCCAAGATAACACGTGTGGGGTTGTCATGTGCTATGCCAGCCCGCGGGGCTTGCTAGGCAGTGGCACCCAGACCTGGGGAGAGCATTGGATAAGTGGCCCCACGAGCCTTTGGGTGATGTGAGAATCCTACTCAGAGCCCATGTGCCCTGCCTCTTTTAAAGAACTATCATCCTCAAGAATATTATCTCGTTGGCCTTGGCCTGACAGCTAGTTCTGAGTCAGGGAGCCCTTCCCTCTTCCATGCAGCGTGGAGATGCCCTCCCATTTCCATAAGCTAGTGGACAGTTCTGAGTCCCTGCCGGTGATCTGGTCACCTCATGCCTACGCTGTCTGTCTCCCGCATACAGGGCAGGAGGTTTATCTACGCTGGTGCCAACACAGGAGTGGTCCAGACTCCCCTGGCCTTCTGTTCAAAGTACAGTAGCTGTGAGGAGTGCATGATGGCACGGGACCCTTACTGTGCGTGGGACACGTTCACAACTGCCTGCATGGCCCTGAACGAGGCCATGAACCCCAACAGGTACGGGCGGGGTGCTGTGCGCCTGCTGCTCTCACACACAGACCAGACAGTAATGCGTGCCTGTTGTCTTGCAGGCAGTGGATCCAGGAGCTGAGCGGCAGAACATTCTCCTGCCCGGGTGAGTTCGTTGTCCCTTTATTTGGGACAGCGAGGTCGCAGAACCACTTCGTGATGCTTCAGTTCCATGGCGTTTGTGTTTTGTTCTCCTTTTTCCTCTCTAAACAGATTATGTTCTAAGTGCCTTGTAGTAGATCTGTGATTTCTGCCTGTCTCTGCAAAAAGAAAGCGCAAAGCCACCTGGGGTATACAGTTCACTGAACACACACTCTGCCTGGTCATACACTGCGGCCTTCCATTCCTCGAACTTCCTGACCTCGAACTCCCTGAAGAAAACCTGACCTGTTCAGAGCAGAAAGGAAGGAGAACCCTGGGGTATAATTGAAGCTCCAGTGCAAACACTGAGAATTGGGAACATATTGTATGTCTGTCACATCCCAAGTGGAAAACCCCACCCCACGGAACTTCATTTCCTAAACAAGGTTATTTAAAATATTGCAAGTGCCAAAGAGATGGCTCAGGGAGTTAAGCCTTTATCTCTCAACCAGATCCCACATAAAAACTCCAGGTGGAAATGGCGGTGGCCTGCACTTCCAGCCCCGGAAGGTAGAGTGTGGGAAATCTCAGAGTGAAACAATAAGGAGGTAGAGCAATCCAGGATGATTCCTGAAGTCATTTTTGAGCTCCCACAGGCACACACAGTGCCTTTTCATATAACCAAATGTACCTACACACATGCACAAAAAGTAATAAAACAAAATATTCCAGGGCTGTGTAGAAAGCTCAAAACCTGGATTACATCATGTCAAAAAGCCAGGCATGGTAACATGCACTCATAATTCCAACATCAGGAGGTAGAAACAGGTAGATCCCTGGGGTCACTGGCCAGCCAGTATAACTAAAGCAGTGAACCTCAGGCCGATAAAAAAGTTCATCTCAAAACAAACAACAACAAAATAAAACAAGGTTGACAGCACCGGAGGAAAGACACCTGAAGCTGACTTCTGGCCCCTACACACACATGCATTTGCACACATGAACACACACACACTCACAACATGTACAGAAACATATGAAGCATTAGTAAATTCCAGGTTTAGACTTTGTTCTCATTCCAAAAATATTGGTCCTATTTTATATGTGCAGATAACCCAAAACCCAAACATCCAGTCCCCCAGGATTTCCGACAAAAGACACACAGCTCTAAATGGTTTTTAATGTTCCCTTGAGGGACCTGACTGCCTATGGCTGACCATCAGGAAATAACTGTGGGCAGAGGCAGATGTCAGTTGGGCCTGATTCCCATCCACCCTTCCTATGTGTAAGGACAGATGGGCGCCAGTGCTGTGCCCGCCTTTTCTCTCTGAGCAGACAAGTACCACCAGATTGAGAGAAGTGCGGGAAGCAGACATGTCTTGACAGCCGATTTCCACTGCAGTGCAGTGGGACCATCCGTGCTTTGTCCTAAAGCCTGCTGAGTTTTCCGTGGAATGAGATTTCTGCTGCTCAGAGCCTTCTCCGCTTCTTTATCCCCAAGGCCTGCTGTCCTGGCTTGTCTTTGCTGTTGAGTCCCACATGTCTTTATCTCCTCAGTTCCGAAGATGCCTTCTAGCTCCCGTGGGAGGAAACTCACGTGTCACCCCGTGGGTATTAACCTGTGTTTGCGAGCAGGGCTGTTGATGCTGAGCACGTTTATTTTGATGTTCCAGATAAAAGGAAAGAAAGTTTCCGGCAGCATTTTTTCAAGCATGGTGGTACAGCAGAACTCAAATGCTCCCTGAAGTCTAACCTGGCCCAGGTGGTGTGGAAGTTCCAGAACAGTGTATTGAAGGTCGAGAGACCCAAGTACGCCCTCCTGGGCAGCAAACACCTACTCATTTTCAACCTGTCAGAGCAAGACAGTGGGGTGTACCAGTGCCTGTCGGAGGAGAGGGTCAGGAACAAGACGGTCACGCTACTGCTCACCAAGCATGTCCTAGAGGTGAAGGTGGTCCCTCGGACCCCAGTGTTGCCCATCTTGTCAGCCACTCACACAGAAAGTAATAAGATCACCTCTAGCATGTCGGTGGCATCTGCCCAAGAGTCCTCTTCCCCAACCCCAGCTCCGTGGGCCACCTCCTCTAGGGCCGTCACCTCACCCCCCAGTCTCGAGCCTACCAGTGCGTCCTATGAACCAAAGATCATCATCAACACTGTTCCCCAGCTCCACTCGGAGAAGACAATGTATCTCAAGTCCAGCGACAACCGACTCCTCATGTCCCTGTTCCTCTTCATCTTCGTCCTCTTCTTCTGTCTCTTCTCTTACAACTGCTACAAGGGTTACCTGCCCGGACAGTGCTTAAAGTTCCGCTCAGCCCTGCTGCTGGGGCAGAAACCCAAGTCGGACTTCTCTGACCTGGAGCAGAGTATGAAAGAGACGCTGGTAGAGCCCAGAAGCTTCTCACAGCAGAATGGGGAGCAGCCCAAGCCAGCCTTGGACACTGGCTACGAGACTGAGGCAGACACCATCACCAGCAAAGTGCCCACAGACCACGAGGACTCGCAGCGCGTTGACGAGCTCTCTGTCAGGGACAAGCCATTTGATGTCAAGTGTGAACTGAAGTTCGCAGACTCAGATGCAGATGGGGACTGAGGCCAGTCGTCTTTCCCTACTCGTGGCTCACGGTCCATGTGAAGAGTGTTGTGTTGAGCCTG
Source organism: Typhlomys cinereus (assembly GCA_023101885.1). NCBI lineage: Eukaryota > Metazoa > Chordata > Mammalia > Rodentia > Platacanthomyidae > Typhlomys > Typhlomys cinereus. Next base: position 3,104,071 of record JALPQD010000271.1, read on the forward strand.
TTCTGTAGCCAAGTCTTGTCACCATGCAGCCAACCTCAGTACTTTGTCTTGTTCTCTTGGGTTGAGCCTGTGATTTGTTCCTCTTTGTCCTACTGGGAGACAAATTATAGCATCCCCATTGCAAGCCCTGCAGCTGTTCAAGCGCTTTAAGATGTTTCTTTGGGTTGCAGCCCAGTGTACCTGAGCCCTTGTGTCCTAGGGGGAGAGATGACCACTTCCATCGCCTGAGAAGAGTGACTTGTTCTTGTCCCCTCCTCGTAGCAGCCACTAAAAGATAATTTAATTCCAGATTGGAAATGATGTTTTAGTTTATCAGATTGGTAACTTATTGCTTGTTGCCCAGAGTGGCACGAACTTTTCTTCCATTTAACTTTTTTTTTTTTAGGATTCTTTATGTTGATGTCTTAAGTCATTTTTTTAAAATTCTGAAGCAGATGTTTTAATATTCATGAGAAGATGTGCGTTTTCTAGATTTTGTTATATATCAGGATATGATATGACTATGTTGCTTCCAATTCTCAGGGATAAACTTATTTTTGCTAAATGCATTTCTTCTTGCTTTTAAATATGTATTCCTAAAACCACCTCTTGGACTCACCTTTCCGTTTCATTTTTTACCTTATTTTTTGAAGGAAACATTTTCAGAGATTGTCATTCTATGCTCTTTCCCTTGTTCCTCCCATCTCACATCCACAAGGTGGCTCTGGGTGGCAATCGAGCTGGCCCCTGAGGGAAAGTGGGTTTATAGTCCTGCGGTCCCTGGCCACTTGGAGCCCCGTCGGTAGGGCAGAGCCTCCACAAGTACAGCTTTGATTCTTGATCGTCCTGTCTCTTCCTGCTTCCGTCTCACACCACTGCCCACAAGAATTCCACCTCGGCCTCACGGAGCTGTCCACCCCAAGACAGAAATAGGCCAGGTGACGGGGCCACCGGCCATAGGCAATGACCAGTACACCAGCCGAATTTCTGCCACCATCTCTAAGGATGTAACAGGCGGTACGATTTTAGCATTCAGTTTTCATCCTCCATCTCCCTGTTTGTTATGTGGAGCCCTCATTGCACTCTGGATTCCGTGTGTCACGTAGACGCTCATCTTCAGCATGATATGATTTCACCATCCGGTGTAAACGTTTGTGTTTATGAGATTTACTTGGTTTTTATTTTTCTACTTGGAACTGTACCCATTCAAAAAGTACCTGAATAAAGGAAACGTTATCGTTGACTGGGTTGGCCATTCCTTAGCAGCCTGTAGGCTTCATCTCCCCAGCGGCGGCCCTAGGTTGGGGTGACTCCAGGCTTAGGTTGGGGTGACTCCAGGCTTGCTCTTTTCTCATCCCACGTGTCTGTGTGCTGTCGCTTCACTTTCTCCAGATGGGACAGGTTCTGATGACTTCTTCCTCAGTGCCTTCTTTTCTGTCCTCTGTCTCGCAGCCTCATCTCCTAAGTCCTTTCCTCCTCCCGGCTCCTCCTCTCTGTCCTGTCTGGGCCCCGACTCTCCCCGGAGCCCCTGGCCAGCCTTGGTCTCAGGGCCCAACAGCCGCACCCGGGTCTCCTTGCTGCCACCCTTCCTGAGTGACCAGGCACAGCAGGTGCAGGCGCTGGGGACTTTCCACCTCTTCTGCCAGGCCACAGGTGAGTCAGGGACATGCCCTGCCCGCTGCCATCTTACTCTGCCTTTATTGTCCACCACGTTCCTGTCTGTGCCCCGGGTGGGCCATCTGCTTTTAGACCTGTTTTGAGATGAATTGTACGTAACATGAAGCCATTTTTAGAGCGCAGTGGGATGCAATCTGTTTGTTTTTTTCCCCCATAAAAGGCCAGGTGTGTTGACCTTTTCAGGCTTGTGGGCTCTTACGCTGGGGAAGCAGCCCGTGGGTATAGAATAGGCACAGCTATGTATCAGGAAACTGGACCTGCGGAACCAATGAAGATCTAGATTTCACCCAGAAACTGCAGTTTTCCAACCTGCAGTTTCTCTAACTGGAGGTGGTTGAGGTTGTGTTGGGAAATATTTTAAAGGTGTTTTTCTGTCTCAGCAGTACCCAGGTTCGTAGCACCTCCTGCCCTTCCCCACAGCAGCTGCGCTGCCAAAAGTTGCTACATCCATAGTGGACGCAGGTCACCCAGTGGCTCCCACAGCTTATTTAAGGAAACCTGTTCTGTCTGCATCCTGACTCGCCCCAGACCTGCAGGAGCTACACTCATGTCTTCTTGTGGCTAAAAGCAGAAAATAGGTGACGCAGGCCTGCTGTTTTAGCTACTCAAGAGTCTGAGATTATAATAATTCTAGGTCTACTGTGGTCATAGAGGCAGTTCAGGGCCATTCTAAGCAACTTGGTAAGACCCCCATTTCAAAATTTTAAAAAGAAAAGAAGGTAAGACTACCACTGAAATGTAGGTTAATGGTAGCATATTTGGCTACGAAAGCCCCAGGAATGCCAAAAGCCAAAACTTAAGAAAAAAAGGACAAAATAATCCCAGTGCACTTCCTACATCTGTGGGAGGGGAGATTTTGCCCTATGTTGAAGTGTCCCAGTGGAGCAATCCTGAAAGGTGGTAGTGTTATCTCTGGCTTTGCTAGCATGCAGTGGTTCTAGTTTACCTGGTGAACTTGGGGCTCCCCACAGAAGGAAAAATGGAGTTATGGAGGGAAAGGGGTTCTTTTAGAAATATCTTTGACCACCAACTATGAAGAACTTGAAGCTGCTGTGAAAGTCATTGGGTGGCCTATGCCCACTGCGAATGCAGCAAGCCTTTGGCAGCTTGGTGGCCCAGCACAGCTGCCACAGGGGAGGCACAGGAGTTGCTGTGAACCCGAGAACTGTATAGACAGACTGTTCACTGGCTGGCTTTTTTTTTTTTTTTTTAAACCTGGGCCTCCGGGTGTGTCACAGCATTTGGTACATCTGCTGCTGCTCTTCAGTCAGGAATCTTCACCTTGGGCAGCGATGGAAAAGTCTCAGTCTCTCTGGGGCACATGTCCCGGGCATCAGTCAGGCCTCCGTGGGCACTCAGGGAATCTGGAAAAGCTTGGTGTGGGCCTATATTGTATGCCAAAGGACACGACCTTCTTCAGTGGCAGACATAGGCAGGCTGTGGTCACAAGCTATTGCATTTTGAAGATGTCCTCAGGTACTCATTACTATTAGCTAAGGCTTGTTAAAGAACGGGCTTTATTATGAAATCCAAAGAAACCACTCCAGGTATTTTAACACTGGTATGTGAGGCAGGGAATCAGTTACAAAAGTGGGAGAGCTGGGGACATAATGGTAAGCTTATCCAGAGGCATCATGACTTCAGGAAGCCATCATCAGAGGCAGGAGCAAAGAGAAACTTCCTCCAACCACACGTGCTGGGCCTTGGTGGCTGGAGCCACGGGCCTGGCTCCACCCTGTGCTGGCCACACTGCTGCCTGAAGGTACCATGAGATACCAGAGGCATGTTCTTGCTTCTGACTTCTCTTAGCTTATCCAGACCAGACTTGCGGGAACACTGGTAGCCAGGATCTGATGTGGAACTATAGCTGGGGTTGCGGAGTAGCTGGAAGTGTGCAGAGCATGAGAGCTTCAACAGGAGGGCCAAGTCCTTTTTCCAACCATTCAGGATGGATAGAGATGGCAGACTCACCAGCCCCCGCACCCCCATCTTCCCTTCTGCCTTCCCCATTCTTCGGGGGCCTTTCTTTTCTGTCCCATTATTCCACTGAGGCCACACCTGCCAGTCCACTGGGATGGGACGGCTTAGGGGAAGGTGCAGGTGGCCTCAAGCCAAACAGGCTTAGAAATGCTTGGCCTTGTAGGCGCCCGTGTGGGCCATGGGCTACTAAGCCCCCACATAGGCTGCAGGGTTGGGTCCCACTCTGCAGATGGCCCTCCCTAGGAGCAGAAGCCGTGTGGTCTGAACTGCCTGGGCCTCTTCTGGGAGAAATGGTAACGGGTTCTGGGTTCTGCTGTCTCCAATGCCATCTGAGATTCTCCCAGGGGAGGATGGATTTGCAGTCTTGACCTGACTTTTCTCTTTCCTGAAACAGCTGTTTTCATGACAGTTACTGACAGTGACTTGGGGCTGGCTGATTAAAGGCCAAGGAAACTTTTTTTAGAACATGAGACCTACCTAAAGAGAGGGCAGACAAGGAGTCTTAAGTTCCCTGGCTTGCTGCCTGGTGTCTATGTGGGCTTATGTTGACCGTGAGCTACCTTGGAAGACTGTCTCCCCTCCCCCAGAGAGGACTGACCAGAGATCTGATGTACAGACTTGCACACGGTGCTGAACTGCCTGTCCCCATTTAGGACCTGCAATGACAGATCCCCACCTGTCTCAAAATGGTCCAGCCAGGATCCATAGTTCCTGGAGCTTTGACCTCTCTGAAATGGATCAGGGTGGGCCTGGCTGTTGGAATGCCTCGTGGTATATGCAGAGGGAACATGTTGCCAGGGACAGGACTTGGTGAGGATGACTAGCAGGGAAAATCAAGGTATGCAGAGTGTAGGTAAGCTTCTTCCAGGGTGTGACAGGCAGATGGGACATCATGTTCAGCACTCAGGTAAGAAGACCAGGGCAGTTCCCTCGGGATTCCAGAGCTGTTCCCAAGCATGGCAGCTAATAAGGCGAGGCTGGCCTCGTCCAGAGCCTCTAGCAGTCTCCAGCTGAATACCAGTAAAGGTGGCAGGTAGGGAACTACCTATCCTTCCTAGTTCTCTGTGCCTGAGTCCTTTCAGGCCAGCACTGGTGGGTTCTTATGCATGTCCTGCCAGGCACAAGGACGGTAGCTTTTGGAGTTCTACTGTTCCTCGATGCCTTGGGGTTTTGATTGCTTTCTAGTGCCCTAACATTTGACTGGAAGATTCATGTTTACTGTTCTACTGTGCTGCCAAATACCAGGGATTGGTGCCCACATCACATACCACCCCACACACCCCACAATACTACACTTCACACCCCACATACTCCACTGTAACAAACCAAAGACACTACTTATTACACACACATCACATACGTACCACCATATAAGATTACATAGATTACACACTTGTCAGAGACATCACACCATCTATCATACCACACCAATACTATATATTATATTATGCATACCATTATCACACACACCACACATACTTCATAGTGCACTTATCAAGCAATACCACTAGATACCACAGAGCATATCAGATAGCACATACCTGAACACACAAATGTCAAATGTCACAGACCATGCAGCACTAATCCATGTATCATGTACACCCCCTATACCCATGACCACCAGAGACAGTCACAGCCCTGTAACCACCTCACACATGTAAAACATCTGCAGCACACGCCAGGCCCACCCAGGTAATCAGGTCCTTTACAAATTGCATAGCCGAAGTGTCTTTCCCACACTGCGCTCCAGACAAAGGCCATGGATACTTGGGGCTCCTTCATCAGGTCTGTTAGCTGTACTGGCAGCTTTGGACCAGGCTTAGGACCACTTAGGAAAGCTGAAGAACTGGGCCTCCTAGATTCTGGGCAGTTACAGGCAGAGCACCTTGGGCCCCTATCCCTCCCTGCCCACAGCACTCACTGAGGTCTCTGTGGGCAGCAGGTGAGTAGTTCTGGAGCAAACTGGACCTTGATGCCCCCTGACTAGGTCATTTTATGCCCTTTACCCTTTTCTCAGGAAGGAGTATCTCATGCTCCTCTCTATCCAAGGTTTTTGTATCCATGACTAATGATGAGATGCCCCAGCCTCTTCCTATTTCTGCTCCCTCATTGGGATTAAAATCACGTGACCCTTTTCCTGGGACTCTGCTGCGCTGGAGGCCTTGTAACATTTCCATCATGCAGGGGTCTCGGCTGCCTGCTGCTTAGATTCACTTTCCTAAGCTCTGATGGAAGCTGTGAGTTCAGAGATGTCCTTGAGAAGCAGTCAGTGGTCAGTCGGACTCAGAACTGTGTCCTTGTCCAGAGGGCTCATTCTAGGCCCACATTCTGAAGAAGCCCTTGCTGGCGACTGACAGTCACCTCCCAAGGTCAGAGTACAGACCTCATCACTCGCATGATGGGGTGTCTGGGGACAGAGACATTTAGGACGTCTTAATGACAACCCCAGGAAAAAGGGCTGATGTACTTCAGACTTGAAATCCAAGTCTCTCCTCACAGACAACAGATATGCTTGACTAGGTGGGGTTCAGTTCTATACTTGGTCCCTTACCTATCTTACAAGAACAAAACCAAGTGATATCTGAGCTAGCAGTACACACTGCTCAAACAGTTGGTATCAAAGATATGTTTGTACAGAATGAGGGAAATTTTTACAAAAAAAAGATACTCACGGACCTGATACACCACGGGTTGCTCAATTATTCTGAGTGAATCATAGTGAATGCTAACACTGAAGACCCCCAAAGACTGTGAAGAGCTTCGAGTGTTCTCGCAGCTGCAGTGGAGACTCAGGGAATGAAGAGACCCGGCTTGGGCAGGCCATGGGAACGAGCGGCTCAGCAGCTGTCATCTCACCTTAGGGTCTGTACTGGGGTCCTTCCCAGCCAGGAGGAGCTCCCCACTTTGGGAAGGAGCACATGTATATGTCAACCTGGCGACTGCTCCATCCTGGCAGCCTCAGGGACTCCTGCCCATCTCACCCCTCAGAGATCACAGAGGGTGGACACGGGCAGACACGGGCAGCCCCTAGCCAGGCCAATCTCTTGCACTGACAGCACTGCAAGGTGGGGGGTCTTGGCTCAGGCAGTTCAAGGTAGAGGCAGTGAGTCCCAGCTGGACCATGAGAAGCCCTGTGGGCTGGTGTGTGATGTGAGACAGGCCCAAGTGGTCTTTGCCCAGTGGCTTATGGAGCAGTGCTGGTACTGCCAACTGGTTTAACTCTTCCTCTCCCTCTCTTTAATCTCTGCACTCAGGAGTTGGATAGTTTAAAAAGATGAACGGAACGTAAGTACTTTTTTATTTTTCGTGTCTGATGAAAAAGCACATATTTACTATTGGTAGGTACCTAAACAAATCCTAGTGGTAGTGGGTTTGTGGTCACCATGTTCCAGGCTATTCTTTGTTACACCAAGAATACAGGGTATAGAGTGAGGAACTCTTCAGCAAAGGCTCTGTCCATAGGCTTTGGGGCTGGGATGACCTCCAACTCAGGAATTTGGATTCTCTGCCCAAGGGCTTGGTCATGGGAAACTTCGTCTCCTAAACTCACTGTAGGGCACTGCCTGTAGAAACAAAAGATTAAGCTTTAAAAAAAGGGGGGAGGGGGCTGGAGAGGTGGCTCAGGGGTTAAGCCTCTGCCTTGCAGGTGGAAGGTCTGAGTTCGGATCCTAGATCCCATATACAGACGCAGGGCAGAAGCGGGGGCGGCCTGCGTTTCTGGTCCTGGTAGGGCGGAGCCTGTGAATCCCAGGGCAGAGTAAACAAGGAGAAGATGGAGGCGTCCATGGTGGTTCCCCAATTGGCCCGTGGTTCTACACACACACACACACACACACAACGCACACACGCATGCACATATACATACACACACACGCACAATTGAATAAATAAAAAAAAAAAACCCTGAAATTTGTATTCACAAAAAAGAAGTTTTTAATTACTCGGTCAGAATACCTTCCGAGAATTAGTGTCTTAAAGGTGGATGCTAGCTAGATGCCATCTGCTGGGGAATGGCTAGTAAACATCATGAAAGACAGCAGCTGCGAGGAAGGAACAGCCCTTGTATCTGCAGATGCACTCTCACAGATTTGATCAACTGTCTACCAAAGACAGAAAAAGACATGCTGGACACGGGCTTTTTCATGCCATGGTTCTTTAAGTGAAGAGATAGATGGCTGTGTAGTGTTTGCTTTGTATGGGGTATTCTAAGTCACTTGGAACTAGTTTAAAGTGTACAGAAGGGTAGTGTATTTTCTATACACAGGACTCGTTTGTCCCTAGGGTATGGTAATTGGTCTCCTGCAGCCACTGAGGGATGAATGTATCCATGTTCCCTGGTTGTTAGCCATTTACAGATACAGATATGGACATGTATAGAGAAACATGAACAGGTGTTATGGGGTGATTGTTTGCCAAGAACAGACACAAATACTGATGAAAAAGCTGATGTATTACTCTAGAGGACCCCAGCTCTCTAGTCAAAAACCATGAAACATAAGCACCAAAAGATAGGGTACACACATTATATACACATCTTGTTTAATTAAACGGAATAAAAAGGGGAGTCCTGTCTTGTCAATGACCTACCTGAGGAATGTGACAGTTTCCTGGATAGCTATCTACTCTATTTGCTAAGGAAGGGACACAGGACAGATATTTAGGTAATCAGATGCCACAAGAACTGAAGTTTTCAAGGGCAGAAGCTTTGCTTGGACTTTTAACCTTTGTGAGCTTTCTCACAGTAACCTCTTATCTCAGTCCTAGTGGAAGGGAGGGGTTAAGATAGGCTTTCTATAATAAAAGGTTTTATTAATTTTTTATCCTATTCACATGTATACTCATACATAGACAAAGTTATTAGCGGTTATAGTTCAAAACTCTTTTGAGTAAAAAATAAATATAAAGACACCATCACAGTGTCAACTTGACAACTTGAACTCTGCGCAGTTGTAAAGAATTGATTGAGTCAAACCCTGACCATGCCTGCAGAAAATTGTCTTTGATGAGGAAGGCTCAGCCCATGGTGGGATTAGGACCTGGGCAGGTAAATAAGATGGAGAGAGATGGTTAAGGATGATGGCATTCTTCAGTCCATTTGCCCAGACATGCTGGTCTGGCAAGTGAGGATTGTCCAACTCTTAGCAGTCCTGTGGATATGGTGTGACCCGTCCTTTGTCCCCTGGTATTGGTATGAGCTCTCCTGCCAAGCTGGAGTAAGAAATGTAACCAGACAACTGTAAGCCATAGAATCCCTTGTTCTCATAAGAAATTGTATCATGAATATATCAGCACCATACAGAGTAACCTCAACAAGTGTCGAGAGTTGGTAAAAAAAAAAGAAATTTGCACAAAAATACAAGTGCACAAGGGCAAGTCCACTAGTGTGCAGCCAAACAGGCAATCACAACAAAGCGTATCAAGAACACCTTTCAAAATTTTTTTCACACCCCTCTTTTTTTTTTTGAAACTGAGTCCCATCATGTAGCTCTGACTGATCTGGAATTTACTACGGTAGCCCAGGATGACCTTGAAATCACTCAGGTGATTCTCCTGAGTACTGGGATTACAGCTGTGTGACATCATGGCTAGTTCATTTGTTTCAAATTAGCATTTAAATTATGACATTTGCTTCACCCATTTATAAACTCTTGGAAAAAAATTTTACAAAGTTGATCTCCAGAGCACCATCAACCTGTGGTATGTTCAGGCCCTTTCTCTACATATTGATAATGCATGTTTCTACATGCATATTCATAACGTGTGCACGAGTTCTTTTTTTCATAACATTATATAAGACTCCTCATGATTGCCATGTGGTGGCTTCTTTCAAAATTACTAATTTCTAGGGCTGGAGAGGTGGCTCAGGGGTTACGCCTCTGCCTTGCAGGCAGATGGTCCTGAGTTCAGATCCCAGATCCCATGTATAGACGCCAGGCGGAAGCGGGGGCGGCCTGTGCTTCTGGTCCTGGTAGGGCGGAGCCTGTGAATCCCGGGGCAGAAGGAGGTGGAAGCGTCCATAGTGGTTCCCAAATTCGTCCGTGGTTCTACACACACACACATACACACACGCGCACAATTGAATAAATACTAATAAAAAAATTCAAAATTACTAATTTCTAATTTACTAATCACCATGAACAGAAATGATTCAAAGCCCTTCAGGTGTCTCATGGCTGCTGTGGATCCATCCTCAGCATTATCCAATTAAGTGTCTACATTTGGCCAAGTCTGATAGAAAAGCCCTCTGACATCTGAACAGTGGGAATTGTTGATAAGGAGCCAGACATAGGTGAAGAGATAACAACCTTGGTAAAATGGAGAGAATACATTCCCAAAGTAACAAGCTAAAAATCTCTTCAAAAGTCCAATCTGTGGGGTCAGTTGGCAGAGTGCTTGCTTATACACATAAGGCCCTGAGTTCAATTCCTAACACTGCATAAACCAAGGGTAGTGGCACACATCTGCAATCTCAGCACTTGGGAGGAGATTCAAAAGATTAAGGTCAAGCTCAGCTACACAGCCTCTGCTTATGGCTCTCCAAACATGATTCTCCAAGGCTGCCTTAGAAGATCAGCCATGCAGGGTCTTAATTCTTGGTCTGGTCTCTCCTGTTCTGCTACACAGCCTCACTCGCCTGCTGGCCGTCCCTGCCTTGCCCCCTTTTCAAGCACCACCGGTCACACAAACTGAAGCTAGCCATAGTCCCTTTCAGATTGGCTAGACTATGGAGTGCTTGAAATCACTTTTTTGTTTTGTTTGAGACAAGATTTAGCTATGTAGCTCTGGCTAGCCTAAAATTTGCTACATAGACTAGGCTGGTTTCAAATAAACTTGCCCCAGCCTCCCAAATACTGGGATTACAGACTTGTGTTACTATGTTCAGCTCTATTTTTTTTTTCATTAAGATAAAAAGCCTAAAAGAGCTGAGCATGATGGTATATATCTGCAATCCTGTCACACCTAAGAATAGATGTTAGAGGATCAGTTCAAGATCATCCTAAGCTATTATAGGGAGCTTGAAGCTAGACTTGTGTGTACAAAAGGTGAAGTTCTGGGTGATGTCCTAGGCTTAGTGTGCCCAGTTGAGCCATGTCAGATTCTACAAAGTCCAGATTCCCTGCTTGGCACCACCTGCTACTGATCTAATGTCCCAGAACAAGTCAAGCTCTCACAGTTCCCAATTGTGACCTGATGACTGCGCGTGCACATGTACACACACGTACACACACACACACACACACGTCAAACTCTTGGCTGTGGCCCTGGGGATGGCAGTATTGTACAGCTTCTGTCTGTATGGCTAGAGCTCAGAACCCTCTCCAGAAATGGCAGCACCACCACGAGGACACTGCCACTGGTACTCCAGTGGAGGGATAGGCAGCACAATGAAGTGAAGGTCAAGGCCATGCAGGTGTGCTCTGAATAAGGCAGGAAGCCTCCAGGGCAGTGAAGACCAGAGGCCTTCTGGCCCAGCTGAAATCAAGAGGGCCTTCCATCTGGGGGATCCCCTTCCTTTATCACCTTCTGAGAGCTCCCCTAAGTCTCAAATAGGGATTCAGAATTCAGAGATACAAATGGTCCTTGTGTCCACAGGTCCAGCGGATGTCCATTTTATCTGGGAGAAGAATGGACAAGCCATGAAAACGTGTGTGCCCATGCAAACCCACATGATGTCCGATGGCAGGGCCCATGTGTTCAGCTGGCTGCGGGATGCCATCCAAGAAAGCACTGAGTACAGCTGCTCTGTGTTCTGCTCTTCAGGCAACCAGACCTCAAAGGTGCGAGTGAACGTGATGAGACACGGTAAGTGCTGGCCACACACTTCTAGGAGCTGACAGTCACCAGCCATCCTGTCTCTAAAGGTATTTGCAAGGCATTGTTTTGATTTGGGGATTAACCTATTGCTTTCCAATGAGAACGATAATGACCTTTAAGTTTTCAGTGCTTCTTGGTATGCTCATACATGTGTACAAACGCTATCATATATGTATCTGTACATGTACATACCAGCCTCAGGAACACATATCACACATGCCATCACATATGCATTGCACGTAGCCACCTACACATGTATACATACACACCACACTACTCACAAGCATTTACACATGCTTACTGCCTGTCTGCCTTCTTCACATATGTGAAGCTGTGTTTATGTTAAGACAGCTGAGGCTGGGGGATGACTCAGTTTGTAAAGTGCTTGCTATGTAATATAAAGATCTGAGTTCAATTCCCAGAACTCACAAAAATAGAAAAATATACAGGTATGGTGCATGCTTTGCAATCCCAATGCTGGGGAAGGCAGACAGAGATGCACACTGGCTAGTTAGCCTAGCCTGCAAGGCTCACATCCTAGGGTACACACGCACGTGTGTGTATATATAGTATATATACACAGAGCACAACAGATGTTATGGTTTCCTTTCCTGTGCTGTTTCCCTTGTATAGATTTCTAGCTATTGGCTTAATGATAAATTCACCAGCTGGTCACTTGACCATTACACACAAATCAGCCCCTTGATACTAACCTAGAACCTTCTGTCAGCCACCTCCTGGAAAAGTCAATGTGTCAATCATTCTGTACTCCAAACTGGCCTTACCTTCCATCCTTAATCACGATCATATTTCTCTCACATTTATTTCCAAAAGTTTTGTTTTATACTGCATTCAGCTATCTCACAGCTGTAGTAATATCTCTGCACTTGGAGAACACGGATAGCTTTATTTTCTTGCTTAAGTTTAGCCTTTTTCAAGATGTGGCCTGGGAGTTCTCATGTGGGGCAGAGGGGGTCAGACCCGCTGGGATGAGGAACTCTCCAGGTGATTCTGAGTACAGTACTGGGGCACCCTACTCAGGTGGTCCAACCCTTCTTCAGTTCAGCATGCACAGCCCCTTGGATCGTGCACAGTGCAGGTCCTAATTCAGCAATGATACCAGGTGTGGCCCACACCTGGAGTTATCAGGGTGCAACATGGGTTAGCAGGGTTCTTGGCCTGACAATGTGAGTGGGAAAAGAGGGTAGGAGGGCCTCCTCTTTCAGCATTAAAATGTCTACCGAACCTACCTGCTATATTGAGCCCAGAGACCCTTTGTCCCTTGCTGTGATGAAGGGAGAGCTGTCCCTGGCCAGGCAGTTCTTGAAGTCATGGGACCTTAGCACGCCACATTTAGAGGACTTGGTGTTATATCATGGGCCTTGTTGTAAGGTACTTCCTTGACTCCCTGGTGCCATGCACTGTGTCTTCCTGGGATCGTGGTTATACATCTCACTGATTTCCCTCCTTAGGTCCTTTGCAGCTTCCTCTACTGTTCTGCCATCCCCCATCCCCCACCCATTTCATTTACACATACACAAACTTTCAAATGACCTCTTACTGCCCTTCTTTTAAGGGGTTTGGAAAGAAATTGCAACAGTTCACTTCTAGAGCCTCAGCCATCTCTACATGGGTATAGTATTCTGGTGCTCAGTCCCTGCCAGGCCGGTGAACCAGAATCAGCAGGGGAAATTATAAACTCTCATCCAGGAGTTAGTGGCAGTACTGGCAGTACTGTAACAGATGGCTGTGGTCTCCAGAGAGCAGGAAGCCTCCTCCTATTTCATTCACTCTACCTGATTCACCTGGTGTATGTTGTCATGACAGCTAATGATGAAACAAAAGCCCTGAAAGGCTAAATGACATGCCCAGGATCAACAGTTGGTGAAGAGCAGGACTTTGACCACAGACACCATTACACTCCATGTTTCTTTAAACACCTGTGACAGGGTTGGAAGGCAGGGAACAGTTCAGAGGTTCCATTCCTCCTACCCAAGGACTGGGAAATGATTCCCTATTGGGTGGGGACATCCATGCTCACCTGTTGTTAAAATCAGAGGTTCCTCATGGATCACTAACGGAGAATTTGTTCCCCGATTCCTGTGACCTGCAGAGGTCGGGCTGCAGGTTGGGCAGGTGTGGGGACCTGATTAGTTGTCATTCGTTTTACGTCTGCTGGGGTTCATGTTCTGGGAACTGGTTCTGAAGTCAAAATAATCCAGTAGTTCAAGGACATGGCATATTTCCCCCTTGCATGCTGCTGCATGTGTCAAGATGCCCCTGCAGAAGCTTGTTTTCAGAATCTTTGGCCATGCTGGTTTCCCAAGATACCACTAGCCATGATGAGAATCGAGCTGGTCCCTGAATCTTGGAGCCTGCATTCTGGACACAGCTGCAGGAAACCACAGGCCCAACTGCCTGAGATGTGGAGTCTGCCACTTGGCACAGGCTGTGGGAATAGTATCTGTCACACAGGCACAGGCGTGGTACCGAGATGTGGAGAACAAGTTCACTGAGGCTAGAATACCTGCCGCTAAAGCTGTGGCCTAGAGAAGGGCAGGGATACAGACTGTGTGGTGGTATACATCTGGAACCTGCACTTGATAGGCTGAAGTAGGAGGATCAAAAGTTTGAGGTCAACCTGAGCTACAGTGAGTTCAAGATCAACTACAGTTAGAGTCAGACTCTTGAAACAGCAACACCCACTGGATCCCAGAGCTCTGCTAGAGCCTGCTAAGGCTAGCAAGGGGCTGACTCCCCAGTGGGACAGGCTAATAGAACTGGACTCACCCCTCCATCGGCCTGTTGTGTGGCCTTGGACAATGTGCACCAATGACACCCGAGATCTGCTAAGCCAGGACATCAGTCTTGCTTGTCTTCCAGAGATGTTCCAGAAGGAAAAGTGGAGCAGAGAGCTTGCAGCCTGGCGGGCTGTGGTTGGGGAGCATGACCGACTGATGCAGGACTGGAGGAAGGCATGGGTAGGTATTTGGTCACTAGCAGGTCCTTGCAAGGTCATTCATGTTCTGTCAGTGAGCTTCTCTGGTTCTAGCTTCTCAGTCCATAGAAGTGTTGGTTTTGATCCTGAGATCCTGGGGAACCCAGTGTTGGAGGTGAAGTTAGTGGGAATCAAGAGCACATAACTATGAAGAAGGTAGGACTGTGGGGGACATGCACAAACCGGCAGCTGTTTACTAGGCAAAAGGCTGCCCCAGCCAAACAGTCTCTGCAATTCAGTGCTTTCGGAAAAGCAGACCAGTACAGATGGGAGTGCCTCCTAGTGGTGCTTTGCTAGGTGTTTGCTGAGGAGCATGAAGTGGTATCCTGGATCGAGCTTTCTGAGGTCAGTTATCAGCGCCAAGCCTGCAGAAGCTAGGGTGAGCGATAGGGCTCCCCACATAGGTAGAGGCTGCCTGAGCTATCTGTTCCTGTGATACCCTCTTGACTGTATCAGAAGGCACATCCAATCGGGGGAACTAATCCCTGAGGTTGAGGTCTACATAGCTGCCCGGCTATCAGCAAGGGCAAGCACTGTTGGTCCTCTCACACTGGCATTCACGCAGTCCTCCCCAATCCTCTGTGACCCAAGAAGGACACAGCCTGAATGCCACGTCTTCCTTTAGAATAGACAGGAGGCTGGTTGAACAGTAGGAACGGGGGCTGAGACATACAAGAGGCTTCTTTTTGTCATGGTTTGAAATGTGTCCCCCACAGTCTCAGGTGTTTGGTAAGGTCATGGCACCTTGAGAGGTGGAGCCTTGCTGGAGGAAGGCAGTCACAAGGGGTGGGCCTTGAGGTGGATTAGTCCCACCTACCTCCAGGAGAAGTCTGCCTTTGCAGCAAGCAGTCTGCAGCTCTCAGCTTCCAAGATGTCTGCGGTGACTTAGCCTCCTCCAGCTTTGGCCAGCCAGCCATGCCGCCTCTGCTTTGAGAGACTGACTGTCCCTTCCCTCTGGAACCGTAAGCTGAATAAACCTCCCTTTCTCCCTTAAGTTGCTTGACTTTGGGTGATCTCTCACAGCAATAGTTAAGAGTAACTGTTACATTTGTTTTCCTGTAATTGGGGTTAAACCATTACTGAGTGCTCTGATCCCTAGACTTTCAGGGGGTCCCCACCCCAGAGTAGAGAAGGACCAATCTGCCTGTCAAGAACTCAAAAACCATCTTGTTCTTTCAGGAGAGCTGCAACAAGGATGACTTCTAGATACCAGCAAGCATTTCCTGCTACAGACCTTAGCGGACCTTATCGTCACCAGCTGCAAACAACTCACTGTTGAAGGTCCTGGCACCTAAGCTGTTTTGTCCCGGCCAGCTCTTCTCATAGACCCACTGAATGACCCCCTTCCAGAAACTGGAGAGCAGAACCTCCCTGGACTCCAGTGGGCCTGGGATGCAGACAAAACTTTTAAAATGAGGAATAGACACAAGACAGGTCTAAACACGAGTTGACTGCATAGTTTATGAGGCTCCACATCCCAGCAACTGTTACGGCAGCAATGTGAAGGCTTCCCTACCACGCAAGTCACCTTACAGGACTCCCAGAACTTCACTACATATTGAACTCCCCACCCAGGTTCCACAATCTAAGTTGAACCTGATGCCATGCCCACTTAAAAGCCAGTTATCCTACACCAAAGTTCATCCTGGCTAGGGAGAAGTGAGATTCCAAGTGAAAATCCTTTGCCTTAAACCTTGAATGAGGACAAGGGACAGTCAGGGCAGACCCGTTGTCCGTGTGTCACTTCTTGCTAATTTCCAAACATAAGATTACTTTCTAAAGCACAGTGCTTCCTGTCTCCAAGTGTTTACCTATTAGTTCTCTGCTTCTGCTATGGGACTCAAGCTTATTTGAAGCAGAAAAGCCAAACAGGTAAATTATGCAAATTTCTTGGTGCCGTAGTAAACTTTTTGCAGTGGTCTGAGTGATGTGTGTCTCCTAACTGCTTCTACTCTAATTACTGTTACCTATTCTCTGAATCCTGTTAGTGTTGTATGAGTCTATGGGGACTAATCCAAAAGTTGCTTGGCCTTTAATACTAAAGAGACATGTCTCTTATTTGTGGAATGAGCTTTCACGGCCACCATAAAACCAAAACCTCTGTTAAAAACAAAGCCATGGGGCTGGAGAGATGGCTCAGGGGTTAAGACTCTGCCTCACAAGCAGAAGATCCTGAGTTTGGATCCCAGGTCTCACATAAAAACACAAGGTGGAAATGGTGTGGGCCTGTACTTCCAATCCTGGTGGGCGGAACCTGGGAAATCCCAGAGAGAAGCATGAAGGAGGTAGCAGCAAACAATCCAGGATGATTCCTCAAGTCACCCTTGGTACGCCACAAGGACACATGAGCCCTCTGATATACATATATACTAAGTGAATAAATGAAGTTTAAAAACAAAAAAGCCATGGATCAGTGAGATAGCTCAATGGGTAAGGTGCCTGCTTGCAAACCTGGTGATCTGAGTTTGAACCCCAAAAGCCAATATGGTACATTTGTGCACCTCCTCTCTCCCTCCCTCTCTCTCTCACACACACACACACACACACACACACAATTAGCCATGCCCTTCTATGACCCTGGGAGATATGACCCTGCCTACTTCAGCTGTGGGCCACTGCCTACTCCACGTTCTTTCTTGGAAGCAGATGCATCAGGAAACCATCCTGGCGAGAGGTCAGGATCCAAGTGGCAGTCAGTCCTTCCTGGACCTAGTGTAAATGAGCCAAGCTCTAGGCAGTCATGCCTTGTCTTCTCCTCCAGAGTTTATGCTAACCGTGTTGTAGCACCATCATACTTTCACAACAGAAAGTTTCTCTAGAATCTGCCTCGGCTTTCACTGCAGTTTGATGTGTGGCTTTGACCCCCGCCTTGGTGCTACATCATGTATCTTCCCTGAAGTCCATCGACTCCAAGATACACAATTAATGAGGATAAATACGTGATTCCTTGCACAGCTGAGACAAGCAAGAGTGAGATTCATGTGTGAGCTCAGTCTGCTGCCCACGCCTGTTGTTCCCATGCTCTGAGGACCATTAGCACAGTGGGTGGCAGGGTAACTGTCACCCACAGCACTGGCCTCAGCAGGAGGCCTCTACTACCTGCACAGTAGTGGAACAGCCAGGGTACCCTTCAGCGAGGACCTAGTTAGGTCAAGTGAGAAATGGAAGGAGAAATCAAAAAAAAAAAGAAAAGAAAAACTGACTTGTGTTTGCTCTGCTAACAAATACTCAGACCTCAGGCCAGAAGCCTTCATCTGAGGGAAAATTTTAGATAATGTTTTGGCTTAATCAAATTCAAAATTTCAAGCTGTTAAGTATAGTTGACAGGCTACTTAAAAATTTCTCCATTGGGCTGGAGAGGTGGCTCAGGGGTTAAGCCTCTGCCTTGCAGGCGGAAGGTCCTGAGTTCCGATCCTAGACCCTACGTGATACTGGGCGGAAGCCGGGGCGGTCTTTACTTCTGGTCCTGGTAGGGTAGAGCCTGTGAATCCTGGGGCAGAGAAAACAAGGAGGTGGAGGCGGTCCGTGGTGGATCCCGAATTCACACGCACGCACGCACGCACGCACGCACGCACACACACACTCTCTCTCCCCCCACCCACAGGACACATGCGCCTTCTGACACACACACACACACACACACACTAAATTAAAAAAAAAAAATTCTCCATAAATTACCTTCAGAGCTTTCTTTTCAAATATCTTGAATTTTCAAATTTAACCACAATCAACTTGCTGCCTTTTGACTTGGTGGAGGGTATAATAGAAAAAGACCCATCTTTCTTCCCACCACCCTTGTCAGTCACATCCACCTCCACATTAAAACAAAACATTGTCCACTATGGGTTCCATGCTGGTCAGGAGTTCCGGATGGCAAGGCAGGTGGCATCAAATATCCAACCGCAGACCCGGCCACTAGCCTCAGGTGAAACATGATATGCCTCACTCTTCTGATCGCTTCATAACAGACCACTTATTCTCTGAGACAATTCAAGGCAAAACTGAGTTCAATTAAGGGATATTTTCAACGTCAGAACAGTTCTTGTTTGCTGGACAAATAGTGAAAAGTCTTGCCTGACATAGGCTGTGCCCCACACAGTCCTTCATTGACACAGGCTTTGGTGAAAAGAACAAATTGAGACAGGTCGAGTCTGAGATATCAACAGTCACAAGTTCTAGAGCTCAGTGACACCCCTGCTTGGTCAGTGTACGGGCAGTGAAAGAAAACCCAGTAAGATCAAGATTGTTGATGGGCCTAACTACAGAGAGTGTGAGAAGAAATTAAATAATCACTTTATTCAAAATAAATAGGTCCTCTTCCATGAAGGAAAAATACAAAAAGTAAGCTCTGTCTTCTTGTTCCCTAATACAGAATCCCTTCATATGTTCATTTGAAAAAGATTTGGAGATTACCAAAATGAAGTCTAAGACTTTAATATATATTGTTTCCTCGGAAAATATAAACTAGAAACAGTAAATTAAGTCTAAAGTCACAAGTTAGAAACTAATTTTCCTTCTGAGGCTCACTTTAGCAAATCCTTGGCAGCATCAAGAGGCAGCACTGTGTCCCGAGAAAGGGTCCTTCCCACCACCCTCAGGAGCACAGCTCCTGCTCCATACTCCCTTGCTTGGCTCAGCTATGTTGCAATGGAGAAAGTTCCCTTAGAGGTCCAAGTACTCAGGACCATGTCTTCTAGTATTTTCCAGATCCCCTGTATACACAGAGAATCAAAGCTGAATCAACGAGCTCTTAGGAAAGGATTCCAGGTGTATCTGAGAGTCCATCTGACAGATCTACAGCTTCTAGAGCTGCAACTGTTGGTTCGTTTGCCCTCAGACCAGTGAATTTCCAGCTCAACAGTCACAAAACATAAGGTCAGTGTAGAACTGAGGAGGAAGTCTCTTTTTTCTGCCTCCATTTCCTTACCCAATACATAGACACACAGGTGAGAATGCTCTTCTTATAAATTCAAGCTCATCATCTTTGAGGTCGAAGCCGCCAGCGAATCTTCCAGCTCCAGGGCATACTCACTGTACTCGTCAAGATGTTTCCTCCAGATCTCAACTGAAACAGGAAAAGAGCTCAGTAACGAGCAGACACTGACAGGCCACCAAACCCCATCAGAGCTATGAGCGAAGTGCAGAAAGTTTCAGACGATGCCATCCTGCTCAGGTGTCCCTGCTGGCTCTATCCGCTCCTCCCTATCTGCCAAGCTGGTTCTCCCCTTAAATGCCGGTACCAATCACACTCCACAGAGAACAAACATATCAACATCCTAACATAGTCTTGGATGCAGATGCCCTTAAGTCACATTCTGTTCAGGTGACATCTAGCTCAAAGTTAAGACTCACTGACTAGCCTTTGTAGCTTCTGAAGTCTGATGATGAATACTTCATAAGCAACGGCTGGGACTGATGTACCAAGTCTTGGGTAGACCTACTAGGCTTATTGTAACTGGTCTTGAACTGCACTTTCCACATTGACACCCTGCTGATTCATGACCTGATTTATGCTGACAAACAACTCAGGTTGGTAGCCTCTACAACACTCTATCAAGAGAAGCGCAAGTCACAGCCACACAGAAACCGACAGAAACCGATTCTGAGATACACACCCCAGAAATCCTCCCATTTTTGGAGCACTCACTGTAGTGTGGCTCTTTCCCTGTGGAGGCTGGGGGGCCGTCCTCGGCTGAACAGCTGGAATCCTGGGTAGGCAGGCCGAGAGAGCTCTGAGGCCCAGACACTCCTGCAGGCTCTTGCTGTGCATTCTCTAGCATGGTCTTGTATGCTTCCCGGGCCGCCATGGTTAGTTCAATCATCTTGTGGAATTGGTCCTTGGGCACAAGAGCACAAAGTTGACTTCCTCTGATTATGGGACATGATTGGTCCCTTACACACTACAGACTGCACTTTCCACAGAGAAACAGACATCATGGTGGTGTGGTCTTTGTGCCTGTTAGTGTTGTCAGCAGGAGAGGGAGTCTGGTTGCTTTAGGAGAAGGTTCTACCTCAGGGGTAGATTCTCCTCAGGGTCACCACCCCAATTTCTGCCAATAGGCAGGGTGGAAGAGGCTTGAGTCCAACTCACTTGAGCCCCATCATAGCTGAAGATTCCCACGACGCTGACGGGGACTGCTTTGTTCAGACTGCGCCCCAGAGCCTTGCGGTTGAGTGCAAACACAAAAGGGATGTTCTGCTCACAGGCGTAATCAATGATGGTGTGCAGCGTGTCATCCAGCCCACCTGCTCAGAAGACAAGCCACAGCATGGGGTTGATATGGACTCACCAGAGAGTCAATTCTCAAGTTAGTGGTCTCTTCCAAATTCTACCAGGAAAAGGCAAGGCACAGCCACACAAAAAGACTAATGCTCTGAGAAAGACATTACTATGCAGCTCTTGTAGTGCTAATGGAAGAATGAAGTATTAGCCAACAATGAATTATCACCTTGTGCCAGGCCACTGATCAACAGCTTCTCAATTCTCTGTATCCTGGCTAAAGTCCTAAAACAAACAAACAAACAAACAAACAAACAAACAAACAAACAAACAAACAATCCCTACTTACAGAGACTCAGAGAGGTCCTGACCCATGTAAACCACTTCTCAGGACCAAAAAGTCTGACTCTCAAAGGTCTTTGTTCTCTACTGCTACGTTTGCTTCAAGCTTAGCAAGTTAAGCATCAAGGTCAGCACAAGGAAGGACAGGAGGAAAGAACACTGCACGCAGATGACACACCAGGAGTCAGATAGCACTGAGAGGTAAGTAAGGGTGCTATGCACACACATCTCTATATTGTCACTGTTGCAGAAAGAGAAGACAACACACCATCACCACCAAGAGCCTGCTCTAGATCAACCCCAAGCACATCAACAGTGAGGCGCTGGCAGCTCCTAGACATGAACCCAGAAGTCCACCAGTCCAGGACAGACTGGGAAGAGACAAGTGGGCCTATGTGTGGGTTCCTTAGAAGTATCGTGGTAACAGCTTTCAACTTATTGGGGGAAAAGATTAAATCCCTTTAATGCTGGTGACGTGTTTCACTGTAAGATCTGCTAAACATCATCTCTGTAACTCCAATACCAGGTGAACAGTATGGAAGAGACCCAGCATGGCAGGCCTGGCAGGGGTGGCTTGTTTTCTGGGAAGGCTGCTGTCATCCTCACTGGGAAGATGGCAGGCTACAGGAGTCATCTCATAACCTACCCTTCTTTCTGTACTGTGAACTTTGAACCGTGGCAGGCAAAGCACGCCTCCACCACTAGGAACCAAGACTGCAGGAGTTCCCTGAAGAGAGCACTTCACACACAAGTCACAGTTCTGCACCTTGAGGAGATACTGAAGCTTGGGACTAGGTTCCTAGAATCTCCACTTACTTGTTCTCAGACTGTTACTGCTCTGCAGTCTTCAATTTAGGAATCACAGTAGGGCAGATGACCCTCTGCTGAGCAAGATCAGGATGCAGAACCTGTATGCACACCTCTACAGCAGGCTTGAGAAAGAGCTCAGAAAGCCCAGAGTCAATCTTGCCCTAAAAGCAGGAGGCAGACAGAGGTTTCTGAAGGGTGCATGAGAGGACCCCCAACATGGCCTGAGGTGCTGATTCTCCTCAAAGCAGCACTATTACTGAGGAGCTGTTCAGAAGCACAAGCTCTTGGACCTGCTCAGGCCTCAGAAACCCATCCCTCTCGAGTGATTCTGAATTGCCTACAGGATAATTTCGACAAGCTTTAGGAAGAGCAAGAAACATAAAGAAGAGATCCCAATGAAGGGCCAAGAAGCAGAGCATGTGGATGTCAGGCACGATGTCCAAATGCATCTTCCCAGACCATTCTCATTGACGATATACTTAATAAGGGAGGGTGCCCTGATAAAGGGAGTCGACAGGATCCTAGAAGTGGTATCCCAGTGAAAACAGAGAGAAAGGAGAAGCTGACAGAGGGGCAGAGTCTTGGAGTGTTTCTCCAATAGATTAAACTTCAATGGGCTTAATGTATCTAACTGTCTGAGTGTATGTCAAGGATATGGGCCTTATTAACATTTAGAAAACAACACTAAAAAAGTGAGACCTGAAAGTCAACTAGCATCAGACCTCTACTAGGAGAGGACAAACTATGAATCTACGAACACACCAAGCAGTAGCCACAAGTCCCTAACTTGAAGTTGTGGAAGGAAATCTCAAGGTTTGCTTAGGGACTGACTGCCAAGGCCTCTAGCAGGCAAGGTACCAGGCCTGCCAAGTAAACCTGGTGGGTCTACTTCGCATTTTGGCTATGCAGAGGGACACTTCTGACAAGAACCAGAAAAAAAAGTTGACTCTTTCTCTTCAGTGACTTGGGAAGGTCTCTGAGCAGGTCAGTGAATCCTGCACATTCTGGTCGGTACTGACAGGGACCTACATTGAACAAGCAAAGGCATGAGGAGGTCCATCTGACCCCAGGTGACCTGAACCAGTCAGGAAACCTCCAATTTCGGTGTAAAATGACAACTGTGGAAGATGAAGGCTAAATGTTAGTACCTAGCTACCTCAAAGCACAGATGTGAAGAATAAGGCAGGGAAGGGCTCTCTCCTCTAGTCATTCCCTGAAGGTGAAGGAAGGTGTGTGAACTGCTAACAACCACCTGTTCTACGAATGAACCCATTGGGATATATATAACCTGGCTGAGCAATTCTTTCTGGAGCCATGATGTCACAGATACAAACTCACTTGCTGCCTTACATATAGAATCCTTTTAACCCTGGCAAATTGGCAAAACATTCTGACAGACCCACGTGGGTAAAAGCAGATGAGTCAATCACAGGCTGAACAACTCTGCAGCCTGAACTTAAGTCCTCTGCAGGTACAAGGTCTCCAGGATCCCTCTTCAGCACTAAAGCAGCAGCTTGTAAGGTAGAAGTACATCTCTCATTATTGCCAGAGGAGACCTGCACATGCTGCTGTGGTCTACTCATGGGACTATATTCTCACCATTATCACCAACTGTGGAAAGTGAACAGTGCACCTGGAAAGGGATTCCTTGGCTAAAACACAAACATTTATGACACGCCATCAAGACATCTACTGATCAGATGCATGGCTGGCTGGGAAAGCAGCATACTGGACACTAGAGTGGGTCCCAAGGGCCACAGGATAAAATAAAGCATTACCTTTTGCCTGGATCTTCTCACAGTTGGGAGAAATAATGATGCACTTCAGCTTCCTGAGCTTCAGGTGTTTAAGGACCTCCCTCAGCCCCAACACTAGCCGGCGCTTAGTCTTGGCCTTGACTGGATCCTTCTGATACATACGGTCTTGGAAGCGCACCAATTCCTTGAGTAGTTCTGAGACACAAGCGTCCACTTCTTTACTGAGCATCTGGCTGCAGTAACTGAAAGGAAACCATCAACTTACCCAGTGGCTAAAACACAGCAACCCATCAACTGCCACTTCCAGAGAGAAAGGACATGAATGGCTTCAAATAAGAGCCATGGAAATGTCAGCACTCAGTAGATATGTGGTATTCTTTTTTTTAATGTGTATCATAGGGCACTGGTGTCCCTGTGGAGGACCAAGGGTGACTTTGGGAATCATTCTGGATTGCTTCTACTTCTTTTTTGTTCCCCTCTGGGATTTCCCATGCTCTGCCCACCAGGACTGGAAGTGCAGGCTACTGCTGTTCCCGCTTGGCATTTTTTATGTGGGACTTAGCATTAGAACTCAGAACCTTCTGCTTGTGAGACAGAGTCTTAAACCCTGAGCCATCTGAGCCTGATGCATGAGGTGAAGAGAAAGCGCCCTCAGCTTACTATGAAGGTCCGACCGCTATATTTGTGTAGGCCATTGGCCTCTCCCATGTCTGTTACCCTGTTTTGCAAACACACCTAGACAGGCTGCCCTGAGGAAGAAGTATGAGCACACTGGCTGAATGCATCCTGCCCCCGAACAATTAAACTGAAGCTAGGTGTGGTGGCCCATTCCTGTATCCCCAGTATTCAAAGCTGAGGAAGAGGGAAGTTTGAAGCTATCAAGCTGTAGTCTTATGGAATACACACTGAAGGTGGGAGAAGGCAGCATCAGATCCGACCTGAGCCCTAGGAGTGCTCACTCACTCTCGGAACCTCCGGCTGTGGATCTTAGGGAAGGTGGTGTGGTTGAGGTCAGGCTGGCAGGTCTCTGGGTCCCTCTGGGGCTCCATGCCAGGTGGCTCTTCCAACTCTCCCTGAAGCACAGGAGTAGATGATGCTGATTCTTCTACACTCTCTGGACCTTCAGAAAGGAAGGGATGGGGGAGAGATCACTGTGTACCTCTGCAGGATCCCGTGTTCACATACAGACCTGTGGAGTAAGCATCTCAAGGTACCAGCTCAGAGCAGTGCCAATGACACACCAGCGACCACACACCCACCAATTCCCAAGTCTCGCTGCAGAACACCTCACAGAGCAGCCCAGCCTTGTGGGAAATGGGAAAGCGAGTGGACAGTCTGGTTTGCCAAGATGCATGCCTTCCCCAGATCTATTTACCTATTCATTTTCACAATGGTAGGACACACAGAAGTTACCATTTTTAATGTGTAGTTCAGTAACCAAATCTATTTTTTAACTTTGGAATCTGAAAAACAGCATATTAAAAGTTTTAAAAACTAGAGCTAGCAGCACTCGAGACTAAGGCAGGAAAATTACTGTGAGTTTGAGGCTGTCCCCTGATATACAGTGAGTTTGAAGCCAGCCTGGAATACAAGTAGGACACCCTGTCTCAAAAAATCAAAACAAACTAATAAAGAAGAACCATTCAGAGCTCTTGTAAGCTGCTGCTTACCAACACTGGTCCATGCATTTGTCAAAAATCTAAATACTCCAATATCTAAACTATGGTAGCATCGGGCTATAGATATGGCTAAATAGTAGAGTTCTTGTCTATCCTGGTTCAGCTCTCAGCACTATAAATACACACAGACACACATCAAAATACCTATGACTCCCTGACTGGGATGGTGTTTTGCTCATTGGATATGTGTCAATAACAGCCTTCTTCAGAGAACCAGTTGACAATCAAGGCCATAAGGGGAATCGAGTACGTACGCAACACCCCAGAAGTGGCAAGCACAAAAAAGGACAATGCCAGTGGACTACAGAGGGTGGGAGATGTCCACTTTCATCAGCTCAGCAGGGACACCTGCAAACCTGTGTCAGGGATGTCATAACAATCCCACCTCATAGGAGACAAACAGAGAAACTAGCCTTCAGGTCCTCTAAGACACACATGCAACTCTGTTCAGACTCATGTGAACTAGCCAGGTCTGGAAACAGGCTAGGCATGAGCACCTGAGCAAATACTATGCTGTAATGAAAATAAAAAGTGCATCTCCTGAAACAAGAGAAGACTAAGATGGCAGGGCACCCACCACAACTGCACCAAGGCATAGCTCAATGCCCATCATTCGTGCCATGCCATCGCAGTGTTCCTGGATAGTCCTTGTACTGAGGACATGCAGAGATAACTGGACTCTTGCTCTCCTTCCTAACTGATGTCATGCTTGTTTTGCAAAACGCCCTTCACTCTCATGCACTACGTACACTTCCCTGGACACACAACTAGTTTCCTGGGAAGCCACACACGTGTCTTTATGCCATCAGATCTCTACATTTGGTACAGCAAAGCAGTTGGTAGTGGAGCACCCAACGTCACAGAGATAAACTTGGGGATGGAGCTCTTGTCTAGAGGTTCAGGTTGCTCCATAGGACTCCTCTCCCTGTAAAGCTGGATTGAAAACCACATCTCCAAGGTCGCTACAGACTTGCACTTCACCCCAGAAGCTTGTGTAGAGGAGTGGCAGCATCCCAGATTCTACACAGAGCCCGTCATCTTCATCCTGCCCACCTGAAAGGTTCTTACAGGTGCAGACACTCAGAAACTCATACCTGCAAGGTCACCTTGGCCAGAGGGCTGGTCATCAGCACTGTTCTCAGCATCTGGGACATCACTGTTGGCCACAGCTGGACTCACAGCATTCTCTTGAAGTCGTTGCTGCTTTCTCTCTTGGCGTTCTTTCAAAATAATCTCAAAATTAAATAAATTATCAAGATACCTAAGTACCTATACCTAAAAGATAAGTTCTACTACAAAATAAAGTGTCCCAAGTTCAGCTTGCTAATATACCTAATTATATCATTGGAGCAGGTACACGCCCAGTATGTCCCAGCCCATACTTAGTATGAACACAGTTCTGTAGTTAAAAAAAAAAAACTACCCAACCACAGACATATGAATGGACACTGACACAGCACAGCGTTATGTACTCTGCTTGGAAACACTCAAAGGTCACTGGCAAGTCAGTGAAGAGAAGTGAAGCAGTGTGTAAAGGAGAGCTCCTGCTTCTGGCTTCCTGTCAGGTATCGCACTAGTAGTTGAAGCAATCCCTGCTTCACATTCTCCATCCCATTACACTGGGACATGAGACAGAAAGTCATACATGACTTGATGCAACACAGTCAGCTACTATGAACTTTCAAAACTAAGGGCTGAGGATGTAGCTCAGAGGTAGAGTGTTCGTCTAGAATTCCCAATCTCTAGAACAAAAAGGGTAAAACATCTAAAAGCTGAAAGTCAGTGTGGACACATAAAATCCCATCAGTTTTCTAGTGCCTTGCTTCCATGAAACAGTCCACACACCTTCTTCAGTGACGTGGGTTTCTTGACCTTAGGAACCTCCCTCTGTTTCCCCTTCTTCATCAGGGGGGCACTGGAATCCAAGGGGTTGTGCGGGGTCTTCACCTGATTGGAACGGCGGCCCCTCTCCCCTGAGGAGGCTTCTTTGGAAAGGACTGGCACTGCTCCAACTGTAACACAGTGGGAAGAATCCCATATAGTCAGCTTCCTAGAGCCCCTGCTAGGCTACAAGCAGACTAAGTATCTGAAGGAGTCTTCCATGCTATCCTCAGCTAAACCCTCAGCCTTCTCTTGCTTGTCAATCCATCATTACACATTCTTCTCACTAGCAGTGATTTCAAAATGAACAAATTACATTGGGAAAATTTATCACCTATTTTTATTATCTAACATGCTATTTCTCAGCAAAATCTACAAAAGTAGGCTACTTCTCAGTGGATGTGCTTTCTCACCGATGTACACGAAAGTCTTCCCTATGCACCACACATTCAACCTGCATCACTTCTGTACTAGCTGACTACTGGTTTCTTAAGCACACCTTTCATCTAGCTATACTGCAAGGTCCTTACAAAATTCTAGTCATACATGTAGTTGATTCTTGAGTTTTTTGGATATAAACTATTTCCCATCCTCACTTCCAGGTACCTGAATGCAGTCCCTCCAAGATATGTGCTATTGTGATGACTACTGAACACTTCAGTCTCTTACTCTCTCACTTCCTGCAACTGTTTCAAGGAACTACTACATTCTTTCGTAAAATGTGCTTCCTTGAGTTTTTCATTTTTTTAAAACTGGAGTGTGTATGTATATAGAAAGAACTTACAGGAGTCAGTTTTCCCTTTTGTGACTTGGCAGCAAGCACTTTTATCTACTGGAACATCTCACCAATCCCTTCTATTTTTAATTTTTTACCTTTTCAAGCTTTCATTAAGTATATATGTTGAGTATATTCTCTCATATGCCATAAAGCTGTAAAGTTGGGCAAATCAACTACATCAAATTCAACTACATCAGCCTCTGGGCAGTGACCAGGGCCACTTTTGTGCTCAACCAACAGCAGCAGAAGCCTGAACATTCTTCTCCTGACTTCCTTCTTTACCCCTGCTCACTCACTATATACAGAAGCCCTAAAAACTAGAGGCTATGATTGCTGCAAAGCCTGCCAGATTGAGAGCATAGTCATCTGTGGCAGCTCTCTGCAAACATGTAAGGCAAGGCAGCAGGGGCAACCTAAGCCTGTATTTCCAGGCACAGACCAGCAGACCAGCTACAAACTAACAACACTCCCAGGAGAGGACCCCGCCACAGGGACAGGCCCTGCACACACATGGACTGACCATAGAACCAAATTCAGAGCAAGTTCAAGCTGCCCATACACAAGGCAAGCAGCAACAGAACCTTAAAGCAGGTGCTACTCCTGAACATGGCCCAGGTCCTGAATGCAACCCTAGTTTGCACATGTTTATCAACAGAAAATGGGGGCTGAATGCAACCTAGACCCACATCTCCTGCTCTACAGACACAGAGAAACACTGGTGGAAAGATGGGCACATAAAGGAAACCAAGTAATCAGACACAATTATACCCTGGGAAGACACTTCAAATTTAGATCAAGCCAAGCACATACACATACACGAAGCCATAGATACTTTTAGAGGGAATAAATCAGAATCCAAAGATGCTAAAATAAGTAAAATATTTAATACTTAACATAAAATTCTGAGGAGAATTCTGAGAGAAAAAGAAAATGTGAACCATGCTCAGAAAACCAGCAGTTAACAGAAACCAAGTATCCCAGATGTGAAAAACAGTCAAAAAGTAACCAGGACAGAAGAGTGAACAGCCATTATCCAGACATTACATGAGCTCAAAGGGAGAAGTGAACAGTGGTAATTGGGCACTCAGCCTGCCATGACTGTAGCCGGCACTATCATTCCCACAACACCCCACAACGTGACCCGGTCAAGTTTCCTCAGCCAACAACAGCTAGGCAAAATTGCACATGTAGCTCTACAACAGGACCCTGGTTCAGGATGTGTCTGACTCCAAGAAACCACGGGAA
Source organism: Typhlomys cinereus (assembly GCA_023101885.1). Lineage (NCBI taxonomy): Eukaryota > Metazoa > Chordata > Mammalia > Rodentia > Platacanthomyidae > Typhlomys > Typhlomys cinereus. Next base: position 3,133,232 of record JALPQD010000271.1, read on the forward strand.
AGCTACATTGTGAGCTGCAGGTCAACATACGCTATACAGCAGGTCCTGCATCAAAAAACGAGACAAAACAAAACAGAAAAAGAATTGAGAACACATTCAAATCACATAGTTGCACAAGAGTGTTTACACAGCAAAAAGGGAAAACACAAAGGGTAAATTAAAAATTACTCTGCCACACACAGTTTGAATCACAGTATGACAGAGAAGTTGTGGTGGGATCTCACTGCAGGCCCAACTCGCTTTTTCTCTGCCTTGCTTGCGTGAGCTTCCACAAAATATGAAATGGTTGGTAAGGTTGGAAAGGACTCCGGAAAGACCAAGACAAAGGCAGTTTCCCACTCAAAGCGAGCATGGACTGTGTTCATTGGCATCTGAAATCTAGACAACCAGCCATGGATGTTGGGGGGACTGCTGCTGTTGTCGTGCAGCCGCCTGGAGTACCGTGACCAGAGGTCCTTGAATTGGCAGGAAATGCATTAAAAGACTTAGAGGTAAAGTGTATTATCCCATGTCATTTGCAACTTGCTATTTTTTGTAATTCTATTTGAGCAAGTTGGAAGCTTAATTAACTTTTCTTTTTTTTTTTTAATTTTTTTATTATTATTTATTATTCAACTGTGCGCATGTGCGTGTGTATGTGTGTGCACGTGTGTGTCTGTGTGTATTGTGTGTGTGTCTGTGTATATGTAGAACCACGGACGAATTCGCGAACCACCATGGACGCCTCCACCTCCTTCTGCCCCGGGATTCACAGGCTCCGCCCTACCAGGACCAGAAGCGCAGGCCGCCCCCGCTTCCGCCTGGCATCTATACGTGGGATCTGGGATCTGAACTCGGGACCTTCCGCCTACAAGGCGGAGGCTTAACCCCTGAGCCACCTCTCCAGCCCCTTAATTAACTTTTCAACCAACTAAATTTCTGCATTTGAGTCTTAACTACATTTAAGTGCTACTGTGGCTTCAAAGAAGCTATTGATTCTGAGGTAGTAGGTTTTGACTGTGCTGACTGTTTTGGATTTTAATTTTGATGCAGAATTACAGTAATGAACATTTGGGGTTTTTTTTAATTTATTCAATTGTGCATGCGTGTGTGTGTGCATGCGCGTGTGTGAGCGTGTTTATGTATGTGTGTGTAGAACCACGGGCGAATTCAGGAACCACCATGGACGCTTCCACCTCCTCGTTTACTCTGCCCCGGGATTCACAGGCTCCGCCCTGCCAGGACCAGAAACGCAGGCCGCCCCCGCGTCCACCCAGTGTCTATACGTGGGGTCTAGGATCCGAACTTAGGACCTTCCGCCTGCAAGGCAGAGGCTTAACCCCCTGAGCCACCTCTCCAGCCCCCAACATTTGGTTTTATACAGACATTATTTTCATTATTTTCACCCTGGTGGATAAGCTCAATAAAAAATATCAATTACTCTGGTGGGCTATAAAATCAATATACAAAAATCAGTAGCTTTCCTATATACCACAGACAAATATGCTGATAAAGAAATGGGGGAATCAATCTCTTCACTATAGCTTAAAAAAAAAATCTTAACTAAGGAAGTGAAAGACCTGTATAATGAAAACTATAAAACACTACTGAGAGAAATTAAACAAAATATTAGAAGGTGGAAAGATTTCCTATGCTAGTGAATTGACAGGGTCAGTATTGTGAAAATGACTATTCTACTAAAGGCAATACATAGATTCGGAGCAAACCCAACTAAATCCCAACACAATTCTTCACAATAGTGGAAAAACAATTTCAAAATTCATATGGAGGGGCCTGGAGAGATGACTCAGAGGTTAAAACTCTGCCTCACAAGCAGAGGACCTGAGTTCAGATCCTAGGTCCCATGGAAAAATCCCCAGGGGGAAACCGCAGTGGCTTTCACTTCTGGCCCTGGTGGGTAGAGCCTAGGAAATCCCAGAGAGGAGTAAAGAGGTTGAAGTATCCAGAATGATTCCCAAAGTCACCCTTGGTTCTATACAGAGATACACAATGCCCTCTGACACACACATGCACACTAACTAAATAAATATTAAAAAATTCATGGGAGGGATAGAAAGCCCTGAATAGCCAAAACAATCTTGAGCAAGAAAACTACCTGCAGAATTAAAGTTGCCCGTTACCTCTCACCTTGTATAAAAATTAGTTTCAAGTGGATCAGGGATCTCAGCATTAAATCAAAAATTTTGAAACTTTCAGAAGACAGCATGGAAAATATATTTGAGTTTGACAGGCCTAGGTAAAGATTTTCTGAACAGAACCCTAAATATCCAGGAACTAAGACCAATAATCATTACGTGGGACTTCATGAAATTAAAATGCTTCTGTTCTGCAAAAGAAACTTAATAGCGCAAAAAGACAACCCACAGAATGGAAGATATTTGCTGGCCACAAATCTAACAAAGGATTAATCTCCAGAGTATGCAAAGAATTAAAAAAATTGGACACCAAGAAAGTAAACAACCTAATTGAAAAATGGGTCCTGCAAGCCAAATCTCTCCCCATCCTAAAGCTCAGGGAAATTTGCGGAAGAGGGGGTGGTAAGATTGTAAGAGCCTAAAGATGGGAAGGAGTAACAATTCGCAAGATACTCCACACAAGTTAGGGCTGAAGTAACCATAATAGGACTTTGCATGACCTGCGCAATGACTGACGTATCAATGATCCCCCAAAGTCTAGCATGGATCAAAGGCACTAGGATCCTTAGAGGCAAGGGATTAACAATCACAACAGTGTTTCCATGCTAAAGGGAAGCACAAGAAAAGGCTCTATGCAATGTTACTGAGTCCTTACACTTCATTAGAGTGGAGGACGCAGAGAGAAGTTTGACATTCACACTAAAGGATGCTCCAGGGATTTGGGGAGGGGGCACCAGGCAAAAGGAGGAGGGTGAAAGGAAGGTGAAAAGGGGGGAGGGTGCAAGGGAGTCCAGGGAAGGTTGGAGGGAGGGGACAGGGTACCTATTAAGTTTGTATGAGTGAGAAAATTAAAAAAAAAAAAAAGAGTCCTGTAGCTAAAAAGTATCTTCTTGCAAAAAGAGATTCAAATGCTCAACTCTCTGATCATCACGGGAATGCAAATTAAAACTATTCTGTGATATTGTCTTACACCCCATTTAAATTGGCTAAAATCAAAAAATACAAATAAAATGAACGTTGGCAAGGATATGGAGAAAAGAGAAATGTAATCTGATACAGCTGCTATGGAAATCAATATGTAGGTTCCTTGGAAAGCTAAAAATGGAACTACTATATGATCCAGCTTAACACTTGTACTTCCATGTTCACTGCAGTTCTCTTTGCAATAGCAAGAAAATGATATCAATCAATATACCCATCAACAGAGGAATGGGTAATGAAACTATGGTATGTATATACACAAAGGAAGCTATCAGGAAGGATGAGATTGTAGGATTTGCTAGCAAATGGATGTATCTAGAAAACATGCTGGGTGAGTTACCATTGACACAGAAAGGTAAGTGCCACATGCTCTTATATGTGGATCCTAGTATTAAGCTCTTGTCTAGAATATCTGGTTTGAAATTCCAATGTGATTATGGAGCTTGCTGTATATGCTAAGTTTATTATACCTACTTATGGGCCTGAGATACTTGAGACAGTTGACAAATAATGTGGTGTGGGATTCAGAGGTAGGGTTGGGTATGTTGGTGTGATTTGCAGCAGAGACAGCCAAGGGTTTGGTGAAGAGTGAGATTGCACATAGTTTGGTGACAAGCTCTGCCTACTGTGTTGGAAAACCTGTGTAGTGGTGTGATCCTCATAGCTGGAAATTGTGGATTTGATGGGAGTGGGGTCAAAAAACAAAACATAAACAAAACGAGGACAATAACAACAACAAAAAACACAAAATTTATTTCTGTCTTCATATTTTAAAAGATAATCTTGTCTGTAATGTTGTATTTCTACTTGTGGTTTGGAAATTTTATTTCCTATACATCTTTATGTAAAGTGCCCTCCTATTTTAAATCTTTTGAAATAAAGTTTTGATATTTAAAAAATAAATGAAAATTACCCTAAGCATGAACAAAATGACATATGCCACAATGCACACAAACTACTGAAGATATGTCTGTTAAGGCACCAGCTAAGACCTAAACTAATTGTCTCTTAAGAAACCACACCTGGGAAGAGGAAAGCTGTGATACAAAAAGGTTCTGGAGGGTAGAAACCTACAAGTGTTCCCCTCAGTAATATCTTTCTCAGAGAAGTAGACAGCACTGGCCAAAATTAAAAATGAAGAACATTGTTAGAAATAAAGTTGTGAAAAGTTATGAAATAACCTTCCAGGAAAGAAAAAGAGTAGATCAGGGACAATTATTATGATTACTAAGTATCAATAAGGATCATCCTCAAGGAAGCAGAAATACATGCAAATTGGGAATAGTCTGTTGTCTATTTTTCTCTAGTTCTATTGCATTTTGTGGATAAAAGTCTTGATTTTAGCATATATTCATATATAAGCACATAAATAATATATTTGAAATACAGTCATTCATGTGACTATGTGTAAAAAAAAAAAAAAAAAAAAAGAAACCACACCTACCCTTGGGGGTTTTTGGTGTTTGATTTCTGCTCACTGCAACATAGTGACTACATCAACGCCTTTAAAGTTACCTCAGCTATCTCTAGTCTGTACTGTCAACCTGTATATCTGATCTAGCAAGTTGTGACTTGGCTAAATCTCCTGGAATGTATGTTAAACTGACCAAGCTCCTGTTTCTAGCAGCCCTGATGCTAAGAACTAGATACCATCTGATACCTGTAGAGGATTCCTCACTTTCTGCCTCAACCCTCTGAGTGCTGGGATTACACTGTGAACCTCTACCTCTGGCCTGCATCTGTTCTCAGTCCTTCTGGATAACACTGAGGAGTATAATGGGTGGATCTTATGTGTAAGTCTATAATGACCACTTTGAGGTATCACCAGATTATATTCCATAATGGCTGTTTACATGGCCATGGTCAGGGGACAAATTTGCTCCAATTTCTATAATCCTCAACTGTAACTGTAATAGTAGATGTGAATTGGTATTTCCCAGCAAGTTTGATTAGCATTTCTCCTATGATTAATGATGCTGATATATTTCATGTGCTTTTGTCTTTCTTTTTGAGACAAGATCTGGAATTCAAGATCCTTCTACCTCTCAGGTGCTAGGATTACAAATGTGTACCACTAAGCCTTGTCTTTTAGAGAATTATATTTTCCAGTTCTGTTTCCCTTATTTTTAATTAGACTTTTTATTGAGTTACAGGTGTTATTACATATTTAGATATTAAACAATAAGAAATGTGACTTATGACTATTTCCCTCATTTGGTAACTATCTTTCCACATTCTTCATAATGTCCACTGGTACACAAAAGGCTGTCTCCTGCTGTGAAGTCTAATTGACTTTTGTTGCTTGTGCTTTTACTACCATGTCTAAAAATCTATTGTCTAATATTAGGAAGGTTTACACAATTAGCTTCAGTGTTCCTGACCCAATTTGAGCTCATTTTTGTCTATGGGATGAAGCAGACTGACTCCTTAGCACCTGCCAATCTCATCATCCTGAGTCTTTTGGAAGATAATGTTCTGCTTTTTAATAGACTCATCACTCTCATCAAAAGCTGCTGGCACAGATATTCAGGTTTATGGCTGGTCAACCCTCCTGAGTCATTTCCATATCCAATCCAGGACCACGCTGCTGGGATTACTTAGGCAAATATTCACAAAATCACAGTATGAAGCAGTTTTTGAGTCCTTGCTGGGGAGAGAAGGCACCTACCAGAGAACACCACTGGTCGGGAGGTGGGCTTGGCTTGCGGGGCACGCTGTTGCTTTTCCAGGGCAGCCAGCATGCCTCCCAAGTCCAACTGCACAGGAACCTGGCTCTTCTTACCACTGGCTTTGAAGTCATTCTACAAAGTTCAATTCAAATTCACAATTTACTTCCAATACAGTACTTTACAGTTTTACATTGAAAAAAAAAAAAAGAAGATAAAATGAACAGACCAAGAGATTATAAAAGACTTAAAACTTTTAAAACAAATAGTTAGAAAAAAACTCCACCTAGCATTATCTGCTAGTCACATTTTCACTATGTTCATAGCACACAGTGACAGGTGAGACATCAAAGATTATATGAAATCTCTGGCTATAGAAGCGTGTGTGTATTGTTGGAGATGTGGCACATGTCTGTAATCCCAGCACTCCAGATGCTGAGGCAGAAGACAGTTGTAAATTCAAGGCCAGTCTGAGATCCAGTATGAGACTCAGTGTCTTTTTTTTTTTTTTTTTTTTTTTTACTTTTTAAATTATTTTTTATTTTTCTAGTTTTACGAACATAATATGTGATTGTTCCTACCTTCTCCCCTTCCTTTCTTCCTCCTCTCCCCTTCCTCTACCATCCTCCCCTTTCTTCATTAATCCATCCGTCTCTCTCTCAATCTTTTGCCTGCTTGTGTGGGCCCCAGGAATCCCACTGTGTTGTCTGCATTAGTGTAGGCTCAGACTTCTGTGACAGATTAAGTGGGTCTTCCTTAGGTAGACCCACTGAGAGGGGCACTCTCCTTAACCTGTTTAGCCTAGCCTGTAAGTTTTCACCTGTATGGATTTATTTCTCCTAAGTTCCTTGACAGTCTATGGCAGAATGTTGACATGCCAGTCATAGTGCAGGTCTGGTGAGGATGAGGTGAGATTCAGTTTCAACAAAACACAATAGTCTCTATGTAAGGCCATTCTAATTATTGCATTAAAAGCACCATTTTCTTTCCAACTGCCTGAATGAACCAGTTAATTGCCACCCAACTGCCATGAGATGATAACAATGTGACCCAAAGTCTACCCAGGTTGGATTTAATACATACACACTAACTACTATAGGCTTCTGTTATTGTTCTAAGCAATTAATTTTTGAAAACAGCTGATTTTTTTTTTTCTGAGTGAATTTCACTATGTATCTCACCAGGAAGCCCAGCGTACTACTCTCAGCAAATAAAATCATGACCCTCTTATCTCAATCTACTGAGTACTGACATTACAAGCATGTATGAGCTACCATGCCTGGCACAGGTGTGATTCCAGCTGAGACTCTATTAATGGCTGTACAAGGATGACTTTGACACATCCTCTGGCGTTTTCCCTTGGTCCCCCTGTTCTGCTCCCAGCAATCCTACTTATGGGTTGAGAGCTGATAATAAGTAGAGAAAAGGCAAGGAGACCTTCAACCGGAAAGGAGAGCTAGAAAATCCTCACATGTGAATGGACCTAACTTTCCACAAGGTTCAGAATCTTGTTTTATAAAATGTGAAGATATTCCCATATGATTCCCCACTTTGATTTATATTTGTGTTTTGTTATTTTAGACAATCTCTCTTTGTAGTCAAACCTGTCTTGGAATTCACAATCCTGTCTCTGCCTCCCAAGTTCTGGTTTACAGGTATGTCCCACCATGTCACAAGCTCTCTCCTTAAAAGATAAAACAAAGAACTTGCCAGAAAATCAGCCCCAAAGTATAGGAGTTCATCATCTTCCTGAGAAATGGTGCCTCCCTCTAGAACCAAGGCTGAGGCAGGGTGACGCTCTCAGTTCTGCACTGACTACTCAGAATGAAGTTGAGCAGCACCTCTGCCTTTCCTTTTGTCACACTTTACTTCCTCAAAAGGGAGTCTTCTTTCTTCTGAATAAACTGAGTCAACCTTTTTTTTTTTATAGTTTTATACACAGCATAACCCCTTCTTGACACAGCCATTAGTTACTGAGTCTTACTATGAAAAGAACAAACTGCTTAGCTCATCAGCAACTCTGTTGTTCTTCCTAAGAGGAATAAGCCAAGAAGAAAAAATATTTATCTCATATACAGATACTTGAAAACAGATTTCCTCAATGCTGAGTTTAGCAAGAAAAGTTAAGCCTAAGCAATGTGGGTTTGATCTAAAAGTTACCTGGGTCTGCTGCCTGGTAAATTTTGGTGACTCTACTCTGTGTTTTCGTTCTGAAGCAGCTGCCAGATTGGGGAATTCTTCAGCATCCTAAGCAGAGCACAGTCCATTAGCATTTCATACACTGGGAGATGAGAATACTCAATGCAAGTTTTCCCTGCCCCCATGTTCGGTAAGACCCACGGTTCTCACAAAATATCTCCAAAATACTAAATAAGTTTCTTCTTTACTTAACTCTTGGAACAAATGAAAAAACCATAGTGCCAATGCCCGTTTCAGAAAGAAAGTGCCACTAAGGAACTAGGCACCCTATGGGAATCTATACAAGTGACTTTACCCCCACTTTGTCATATATCTATCCAAAACCCTGTCCTTTAAATAACCTATGTTTCTCAATAGAGAAAACACAGAATTTAAAATCAGTACATTTACGGCTGGAGAGATGGCTCAGAGGTTAAGACTCTGTCTCACAAGCAGAAGATCCTAAGTTTGGATCCTAAGTTCCATATAAAAATACCAGGTGGAAACAACAGCAGCATGCATTTCTGGCCCAGGTGGGCAGAGTCTGGGAAATTCCAGAGGGAAACAAAAAAGGTAGAAGCAGTCCAGGGCGATTTCTGAAGTCACCCTTGGTCCTCCACAGGGACATACAGTGCCCTCTGATATACACATACACACATATACACATACATAAAATAAATTAGTACGTTTAAATATTCAGGAATTTATACACAGTGGGTTGGTAAACAAACATAAAGATAGTAAGTCTACTATAAACAATTTTAAAGCCTCTTAAAAATACCTTAGGTCAGGCTGGGGAGATGGTTTAAGAGTTACAGAATTTGCTCTGCAGGCAAAAGGACCTGTTTGGACCTTCAGCTTCCACTTAAAAAAAAAAAAAAGATGGGCAGATATGGTGGCAATAGAGCCTGGGAAACCCCAGAGCAAAACAGAAAGGATATAGAGCAACCCAGAATGATTCCCCAAGTCACCCTTGGAGCACACACGCATAATATACGCGCGATACGCGCGCACACACAGACACAAACACACATCTTAGATCATTTTGTCAATATTTTGGTCACATTGTTAGGTGCCTTGGGACAAGCTATGGAGCACACAAAGGGCGGAAGCATGGGATGTGTTCGCTACCTAACAACAATGTTCTGTTCTAGTAGCAAGTCTTCTACACGTTACCACTATATTTGTATGGATATTTCAGGCCTATCCTGGGCTGGATTCCTTGCTAGACAGATGGGCAGCACTCCTTGGGGACCTGTGTACGGGCACAAGCAACCAGGATCCTCAGTCTAGCAGGGCAGCATGGAAACAAGCAGACTCAGGTTGGTTCTGTAGCATGAATGGATGCTAATGGGCATCTCTGAACATTGATTAGAGTGTTTTTGGAAAACAGCTTGTGGATACTCTTGTCTGGGATCCACAATAAACTTCTCTAATAGTGAAGCAGTTCACAAGATTCTAGAAAAGGAGAGCCAGCCTTCTAAGGCGGGTAGACTGTAGCGCAGACAACTGAGGAGTATGAGTGACATGGCCCACAGACTACTAAACTCCAATACAAGGTTCACTCTCTCTATTGCTTCAGGGCTAAATGCTTTACTGAGTCCTACCATGGAATAGTCAAGAGTCAGGTAGGAAAGGAGAAGGTTATCTCTTCCCTCCTTTCTTCCTTGAGACAGAGTCTCACTTGGCCCCAGCCATCCTCTAACACTATATGTAGTTGAAACTGACTATGAAGTCCCCCCACTCCCGCCCGCCTTCACCTTCTAAGCCCTGGGATGATAGATGTGTACCATTGTGTTCAACTGACTATTATTTTCTTTAGCACAAGAAAAAGGACCATTAAAGAAACCATTAGACTTTCATCTGGAAAGCCAGAATGTGTCAGGTGTATTATTGAGACAAACACACACGTACCACACACAAAACAAATATAAATGTACCTCAATCCTCGGTGGTTCCTGAACCGTCACTGTCATGACTTCTAAATTTGGTTTAGATTTTTCTTTCTTTTTCTTATTCTTTCTTGAGGCTTCATTTTGTTCAAGTTCCCCACTTTGTAAAACTTTGGCCTAGATCCAAAAGCGAAACAAAAATCGTTGGATTTTTTTGGCATTTAATAGAACCTTTAACATGTATCAGAATAAAATTCAGACGGTTAAGTACCTCGGGCTATTGATGAAAGAGACAGCAGGAAAATAATTCTGAAGAAAATAAAATCTGGGGACAGGTGTACTGCTTTTCTGAAACTGGTATCTGGATGACTAAGTTTTACCTTGAGGAAGTCAAAGACCCTACAGAGGCATTCCTGAGCAACTCACACACTCAGGTGGGCCATTCCTGTCACCCTTTCACAGGACTCCCATTATGATCTGCATGCACATCTAAATACTATGGGGTCTTTGATCAGACAGAATCTGGCCCCAGTCCTGCTAAGCTAACCGCTTAAGTATTCTTATTTACATAAAACAAGAAAATTCAATACATAAGACACTAAAGACTCCACCAGAATTTTTTTTAGGGGGTGGGTGTGGGTATGGATATGTTTGTGTGTACAGAAAACAGGTATGTGTGTCTGTGGAGGCCCAAGGGTGACTTTGGGAATCACCCCGAATTGCACTCTCTCTTTTATTACTTTGCTCTGGACTTTCCCAGGCTCTACGTTTGAGGGCCAGAAGTGAAGGCCTCCACTGCCATTTCCACCCAGCATTTTTACATTGGGTTCTGGGACCTGAACTCAAGGTTATTTTGCTTGCAAAGCAAAGGCTTTAACCCAAATCATCTCTCCAGCCCTTCAATAGAAATTCTTAAGAGCTGGGAAATGCTTTCACAAAAGGAGCAGGATACAAAATTAACACATATACACACACATACACAAACATAAGAAACCAGAAAAACAGTATCACTCACACTGACCTTAAAACAATAAAATACCTTGAAACAAATCCAACTAAGAGAATGAAACATCATTACAATGCAAACTGTAAAACAATTAAAACACTGAATAAGGAAATTGAGGAAGACACTAGAAGATGGAAAGCCTTCTAAGTTCATAACCTGTAGGATTAATGTTGTGAAAATAGCTGACCTATCAAAAGTAATCTACACAGTCAATGCAATTTTTATCAAAATCCCAACACCATCCAAATACCCATATGGAAACAAAAAAGACCCAGATAGTCAAAACAATCCTGAGCAAAAAGAAATACTACTACTACAGGGATCACCATTCCTGGTTTTAAATTGTACTATAGAACCACAGTAATAAAAACTGTATAGTTTTAGAATGAATAAAAACATGTACACCCACAGAATAAAGTCCACAGATATAAGTTCACATAGCTACAGCTATCTGATTTTTAACAAAAATACACACAGGAGAAAAAGTCTCTTCAGCAACATTGCTGGGAAAACCAGATGTCTATATGCAGAAGAATGAAAACAGATCATATCTCTAATCCTGTACAACTCCAAGGATCTCAATGTAAGACACAAAATCCTCAAACTCTTACAGGAAAAAGTAGAGCACACTTTGATATATAGGAAAAGAAAAGCACTTTTTGAATAGGACACCAGTTGCTTGGGAAATAAGGCAAACAACTGAAAAAATGGGACCTCATGACACTGAAAATGTCTTTGTACAGCAAAAGAAACTGTCAATCAAGTGAAGAGGCAGTCCACAGAGTCAGAGAAAATCTTCATCAGCTATATTTCTGACAGCACTAATGTCTAGAACATACAAACTGAAAGAAAGAAGGAAGGGAAGGAAAGAGAGAAAAATAAACGAATGAAAGCAAGAAAGCGAGAAAAAGAGAGAGGTGCTATGGAACAAAACAAAGTTCCTTAAAAAGGAATACAAATGACTACTAAATATTTTTAAGAATTTTTCAACAGCTTTAGCCATCAGAAAAACACAAGGAAAACTACTTTGAGGTTCCATTCCATCCAGTCAGAATGGCCATCAAGAAAACAAATGAGAACAAATGCTGCAAGAATGTGAAGAAAGGGGAGCCCTTATTCATTCTTGGTGAGACTTAAACCAGGGCAGTTACTAAGGAAATCAATGTGGAGGTTTCCCAAAAGGTTTTAAAAACAGAACTATTATGTAAAAGTACACAAATACTTGCCAACTCATTGCTCACAGTTCAATGCTGCTCTATGTCATTGTGGCAAGAAAATGGAACCAGCTAAGATGTCCATCAACTTTGGAACCAATAATGAAAATGTGGCACACATACACAATGGAATTTTACTTGACTGTAAAGAAAAAATGAAACTGTGAAATTTGCAGGAAAGTGGATGGAATTACACTGAGTGAGGTAACTCAGGTCCAGAAAGACAAACCCTTGTACCTTCGCTTTCAAAGATACTAGCTTTGAGTTTTTAGCTTTGTATGTTCAGAGTACCTATAGAGGCTAAGAAACTAGAAGGATCCATGAGAAAAGAGAGGGGAATCAGGCTTTAAAGTGGGAAGGGAAGAGTAGAACCATGTGGCATAAAAGAATAGTTGAAGCAGGGATTGGGTGGGGGAGTATGGAGAAGAGAAGGGAGTGAAGGTAAGCTACTGAAAAATACAGATGTACGAAAAAAAAATCATAGAAATCTACTACTTTCTAAACTAATTAAAATAACTTTTGCTGTTGTTGTTATCTTGGAGGGTTTAACAGAGGTACCCTGAATAGATAGAAAAATGCTGTTCCCAGAAGCCATGGGTTATTTAAACAAAAATCCCAGTGAGAGATGCTGATTATCTCCTTGTGACTTCTCAGTCAAAAAGCTTCCAGAAACTCTCAAACAATACTAATTATTGCTATTGCACTTGGTTGCTCACCAAAACTAGATAATAAAACCATATTACTGATGATTCCACACACTTTGGTTGCAGGACAAAAAGAAATCAAGCTAGAACTGAATTGGAAGCTTCCTCCCTGCTGGTTACTTTTGTAACATGGGAGGGTCCGAAGGCTGTAAGGAAAAAAAGGGTCTTACCCAGATGCGAACCCTGCAAACTTTAATTCCAACTTGTCAGGCAAGATGTGCTCAGTGGTGCAATAGTGGCATGATTGATATTGGGTAACCAACCACTTTTTGATAGAATTTTATGCCTCCACCACAAGAGGAATTCAGGCTTGGTACTACAATCCTAGGGGATATCCTAGGCCTTAAGAGAATCCTACTACTGTTGGTTTGCTAAAAGGACATGATGACTTCTAAGTACTTCTGTTTATACCCACAGATTAGCACTACTCTCAGCCCTGGTTGAGTAAGCTTCTGTTTGCAATGAGCAATGGCTAATGCAGACTTGTAACTAGATGAAGTGCTGAAAATAAGGGACTGCTGAGTGGTCAACCCTAAAAAGCTATCTATATAACTCCTCCATCCCAAATAAGACTGGAAACACAGCAGAAGAGGGAAACACTATCTTCTGGATATGACGGTCATTGCAATTAGGAACACATAAGCTGGTGTGACTATCTGTACAAGAGTAGGCCAATCAACATCCCACCTTGAGGAAGGACTAATATGGTCCATCCTTCCCAGTGAAGGCACAGGCAGTTAATGGTTACTAAGAGAGGGGGGTTACTAAGAGAGGGGGAGTCAATGGTATAGCCACTGGAATATTGCTCCTGCTCAAATAAATGCCCTCCACAAATGCTCATGTAGGCTACCTTAATTAGATGTACTAGACCACATGCACACAGAAAAGGACATGAAAGTGAGAGGGGAATTTCCTTAAAAAGGGGGTTCAGCAGGATAAGGAGGAGAGCATGAACAAAGAACATTGTATACATACATGAAATTGTAAAATAATAAATTAAAAATGAAAACAAAAAAGACAACTGATTTGGACAGGGAACTTGGCAGCTGTAACCTATAGACGGAGAGCTGTCCCATTTGTATTATCACTGGAGGAGACCGGAAACAGCCATAAGATCCCTGGAGTAACTCAGATCTGTGCTCTACACAGCTGTGATGGACAGCTCAGCTTATCTTATAGTGATTGTCATCATTCTCCCTCAGGTGAGGGATGCTACCACTCACATGGAATGACATCAGAAGGTATTTTTTGTGCAGAAAGACGACGCTTATTACTCATACCCTAAACAAAACACAATTGAACCTAATAAACCCATACACAAATGTCAAGAATATCTATACTGGGCTATGATCACAGCTCAGGAAAAATATATACCTAACATGTGTAGAACCCTGGGTTCAGTTTTCAGTATCCCAAAGATAAAAATTAAATTAGAATTCAAATTAAAAAACAACAAAAACATTACCTAGGCCAACAATCTGTTTCTTGAAGAAAGATTAGCAATTGAAAAAAGACAGTTTCAGTAGGGTGTGGTGACTCATGCTTGCAATTTCCGCTCTGTTGGAGGCTGAGGTGGGAGGACAACTATGAAATTCAAAACTACATAGAGAGTTCTAGGTCATCCTAAGCTCCACACAACATGTGACCTTGTTTAAAATTAAAATAAAAATAAATGAATTAAATAAAATAACTGCTCAATATACATTTACTTATGAGAAAAAATCTATAAATTTTATAGCAGATAACATGATTGATTGAAAATTAATACCATATATACCAGGTCATCACGAACAATAAAATTTAATTACTATCTTGCTTCCAGTACTCTGGCACAGGTAAGTCATTTAAATTCAACAAACGAAAGACTAAAGAAAAAGATGTGGCAACTTCATACACTAAAGCATAAGTCTATGTCAGCATCCGAGGAATACAAGAGCTAGGGTTATGGCTCCTAGCACATGCAAAGGTCCTGAGTGTGATTCATAACACCACAAAAGTTAATAAAAACAACAAAAACTTGATATTTTAAGACATTCTCTCGTTCATGAAAGTTCTCTCTTATGTTTAACAAGTATCTCATTCTTTTTCAAGGTGCAAGTACAAAAAGTCAGTGAGTGTAGAACAGACTAAAGCATGTTCTCAGTGAGGACACGGGAGGAAGCAGCCAGTAGTACAAATCAACACACTCAAATATGAGGCATATTTTCGTTTCCAATCTTTTTTTTAACTGTGGTGTAACATATACAACATCAAATCTGCCCCCCAGTCACATGTAAATGTCATCACTGAGCAACGTCTGTTCTCTCAAACTCCATCCCTATTCCAGGCTAACAGCACATTCCTCTCCTCCCAGCCCTGACACTATCTTACTTGCTCTTTGAAGAATATGTTCTACTGTGTACCCCAGGCTAGCCGTGAATTTACAATCAGCTTGGCTACACCTCCCAAATTCTAAGATTACAAGCCTTCGCCACCACTCCCAGCCCACCATCTTATTTTCTGTCTGTAGTGATGCATACCTTTTTAGTAGGATGAATATGTGTCTCATTGCTGTAGGAAGTATCCGAAGATAGAACCTCAAAAGATGTACTAACATTTTTAGCCTCTGCTGAAGCAACCGTCTTTAGGTTTACCATGGAAGCAACATTTTTAGGCACAGGTGACGATTCTGAAGACACTGTCTGCCGAACTACATAACCCATTGGTGTCCAAGATAACTCTGCTCAAAGATAAGCAGAATCTTACAGAGCAGTCTCAACAGTAAAACAGGAATCCCGCCGTTACCAAATATGTACCACATGAGGCAATTACTTGGAAACTATAGCATTCAATCAACTGGCTTTTCTTCTGGAAGCAGACATGCTGAATTTTCCCTTCTTAAAAGGGCAATTGATTTTCCTGGAAACTGGTTTTAGCTGAAAACAGTAACTGTCAATGACACCTACACAATCTGCATGGAACTAGAGAGCTAAGGACCAATGTAGTCGCAGTAACTTGAGATGAAAACAATAACTGTCAATGACCTACACAGTCTACATGGAACTGGAGAGCTAAGGACCAATGTATTCGCAGTCACACACTGACTGAGACACACGCTGCTACCAAAACAGGGAATGTGTTTTTAGAACATAGGCCTAAGTGCAGCAGTGAACTCCACAAACATGGGCAGTGAATGCCTGTCAGCAGGATCGCATCACCGTGGAGTTTCACCACCTGGAAATGAAGATCTATACTAACGTGCATGTGCACTCTACTTGACAATCAAAAGCAAACACCAGCTAATACATTCGGAATTTCTGTCAGGATTTCAAAAGTACAATCTATTGATCTGAATATGCGACTTCTTGCACAGGATCTTTTGAAAGCCCAGAAAGTCACCCTATTTTCCTATACTAGGATGGTATCCATGGCCTTTCTCCCTTTCCAGTTCCCTTGTAGTATGGACTGCTTCAAATCCGCATGGCCCACAATGTGACAACCAAATGCCAAAGCAGATCCCAAGGGCCGCACATTAAAAAGGCAGAAAATTTTAAGGAAGTGCTCTCACCATCATTTTTCAATTCTGGAAAAGATTATTTTTCATAAAAATAGACTCTGCCAAAATGTAATGCATTTATTACTTAAGTAAAGTAGTATTCCTACTCTTGTTTTTTGAGCAGGATTGTATTCTGGAGTTCACTATGTAGCCCAAACTGGCCTTAAAGCCACAGAAATCCTCTTGTCTCAGTCTCCTTCTTAAGTGCAAGATGACAAGACTAGCTCTAAAGTATTTTCTAAACTTATTTGATTTAAATAATGCAAATATTGACAGCTGCTACCCAGACAAACAGAAACTCAATAGGACTCTTGACTTCTGAAAATGTTTTTTTTTTTTGGCATGTTAAGCCCAAACCCTTTGGAAACGTCATAGTACTGAATGAAGTTGTTCTTTCTGTGCTCATTCAAGTCTCACTTACCAGTCAGTACTTACACTTTGTTAAAAATTCTGGTCTGGTTTTATACTCCCTGTGTGGATGTGAATTCTCATTTTCTAAACAAACACTGGCATCGTTTATCAACAACTCATTAGCTGTCATAAAGGCAGCTTCAGAGCAAGCAATGGCTCACTGTGCTGGTGCTAAATGCACTAAAAATATATGACTCATTTTTCAAAACAGCATTTTGCAGCCACTCTTACCTCTTGTACATGAAGCATCTGAACTGGAAGCATCATCATCAGTTACAGCTTCACTTGGGGTATTAGTTTTCACAATTTCACCCTAAAATGAGCACATCAGCTATCATCAGGGAAAAGCAAACTTGAACAATACACTTCACAGCTTTTAGAATGGCCAGGATCCACAAAACTGACATTAAACCAGGATGAGACAGTGGAGCAACAGGACTTCCTCACTGCTGAGTGCAAAATTCTCCAGAGACAAGCTAGAATTATGAATAAGAACTTCAATACATGTCAAGTTAAAGTTGCTACATGCCACACAACTTCATTACGTGTTGTTCCAGAAAGACAGGACTGTGAAGACAAAGATCAGTGACTGACTTGGGGGGAAGGGGGGGGACAACAGGCAGAGCACAGACTTTTCAGAGCAGTAACACTACTCCACACAGTACCATAACTGAAGGATACATGTCATCAAGCATTTGTTCAAACCCACAGTATCTATGCCAGGAGTGAACCCTTGTGTTAATTATGGATGGTGGGGAGGCTGCAGGTTGAGGAAGCAAGAAATGTATCAGAACTATATCCCTTTCTCTGAACTTTACTGTGCTCCTTAAACTATTCTAAAAAGTGAAAGAAAGAGAGAGAGAGACCACTTAATTGCTTACTATTTCAAATGGAAAGCAATTATTTAATTTTTAAATATTCTTTCCATTGCATTTTTAAAACCTGTAAGAACATGCTACCTAAACATCCCAAGACCCATGAAAGGGCTAAGTTAAGCCTCGAGTCCAGTGTTCCATCTCTGGAATCCATGTTGTGGGAGGAAGAAATGACACTTGCAAATTATCTTCTGACTTCCACATGTATGCCACAGCATGCACATACACACACACACACACACACACACACACACACACACACACACAAATAAAAAAAACAAAAATACTTTTTTACAAGAAACTTAATATAGCATAAACAACTCTCCAGAACAGCACTTACACACCTCAAGTCTTAAAACTATAATGCCAACAAATGTCCATATACCAAAGTACAGCCATCAAAAGAAACATGTCATACTCCCTTTATGAAACAAGTGGCCTCCCCGAAAGATACAATGAAGGTGTGTGATCCATGAATGTAAATGCTGACATACTCCTCAAAGCACCAGAAAGCCAGAGGTAAAAGTAGGTAATACACTTAATTTGTGCACCTGAGTAGACAACTGATTTAAAATATATTTAAAGTCCTATCTTTACAAATCTACCCATTTGCCATTTCATTATTTCTTTTTTAAAAATATTTATTTATTTTATATGTGTGTGTGTGTCTCAGAGGGTACTCTGTGTTCCTGTTGGGAGGCCAAAGGTAACTTCAGGAATCATCATGGATTGCTTCTACCTCCTCCTTACTTTGCTCTGCAATTTCCCAGGCTCCGCCCACCAGGGCTGGAAGTACAGGCCGCTGCCATTTCCAAGTGGCATTTTTACATGACACTTGGGATCCAAACTGAGGCCCTTCTGCTTATGAGACAGAGTCTTAACCCCTGAGCCATCTCTCCAGCCCCCATTTCATTATTTGTAGCCCAGTAACCACAATTAAAAATACTTGCCTTGCGTTCTTAAGGACGTACGCTTAATTCCCAGCACAACACATACATGTAGTCTGTGACTAAACAACGTAACTTTATGCTCACAAAAGCTAATAAAAATATTATCAGTTCAAGACTGATTAAATAAACTATAGCTGTCAATAGGACAGAGCTGATGTGACAACTATAGTCAAAAAATAATGAAATGGAAAAAAGGACCAACAGGATAAGACTGAATATATAATCCCAAGTTGAGGGGAATTCTTTTATTTCCAATATATACTTGAAAAAAAAGACTTACTATGAAGCAGAGTTTCTTTTTTTTTAATTTATTTATTCAATTGTGCGTGTATGTGTGTGTTCGTTCGTGCGTGCGCGTGTGTGTAGAACCACAGGCGAATTCGGGAACCACCATGGACACCACCCTCCCTCCCCCGCTTCCGCCCGGCGTCTATACATGGGGTCTAGGATCTGAACTCAGGACCTTCCGCTTGCAGGGCAGAGGCTTAATCCCTGAGCCACCTCTCCAGCCCCTATGAAGCAGAGTTTCATGCATATATTATTTCGATTTTTTTTCTTAATATCTTCCTGTCATTCGCAGATGATTTAACAGGGTAGAACAGGTTTTTCTTTGAAAAAAAAAGTCCCTCATATATAATTCAAGACAGTAGACAATTAACATGTAAATCTTCCACAAACAGACTCTACTTCATGCTCAAATGTGTAACTTGGTCCCACAACAAGTGACCTTAGCAGAGGGTATGTCCAGTACCCATTTTTACAGCTGGCACAATGCCCTGCCTACAGTGCTATGTGAGGCATGTACACACTCACTAGGGCACTGATTCTTATACAACGTTGAGTCTGCCTGACTGTTTAAGGTTCTGTGCATGTCAGCTGCTACTGCAGCCTTCAAACCTTAGAACCAGGCATCTGAGAATGGCAAGCACAGGAAATGGAAACCTTTTCTTGACAAAAAGTGGATAAACAATGGAATTTTCCTTCCTTCTCCTTGTGTCCATAACTGTCGCTCTATCTCTTCCTTCAAAGGAACTATGCTGCAAGTCATTTTAGGTATTGCTGAATGAAAGTCTGGAGCTGAA
Source organism: Typhlomys cinereus (assembly GCA_023101885.1). Classification (NCBI taxonomy): domain Eukaryota; kingdom Metazoa; phylum Chordata; class Mammalia; order Rodentia; family Platacanthomyidae; genus Typhlomys; species Typhlomys cinereus. Next base: position 3,152,861 of record JALPQD010000271.1, read on the forward strand.
CTGTCGCCTAGAAACTCACGTGCCGAACACTTCTCCCCAGCTGGTGATGTTGCTTAGGACATGAGACTTAGATGGTGCAAAGAGAATACTAGAGGTGGGCCTTTTGGAAGGTTACACTGTTTCCTGTTCTAACTGTGAATACAATGCTGCCTCACATTCCTATGACCATACCTTTCCCTGGGACTGAAACTTCTGAAACCATGAGCCAAAATAAATCTTTCCTCTCTAAGTTGTCACATCAGGCAACAAAAAAGTAACACATGCACCCACCGCCTTTTTCCCCAGAGTATGAAATCAGTATGCAATAATTTGGTGGATTAAAACGTTTGAGAACAAAAGAAAGCAAAGATTTCAATAACTTTTACTGATTTTGCTGTGTCATTGATAAGACAGAGATGTAACTAAAAAGCCTAGAAATTTCAGAAATTAAGTATTATTATTTCATTTTTTAAAAATGCTCTCAGATTGCAATACTATGTTTAACAGCCTTGCCAGAACCTTTCCCTTCCCAAGCACAATTCCCTGTGAGTTACCAGGTAAAAAGCAGCATGCTGTGTGATTCTTTAAAAAAGCAGCTGCACAGTTATTACAGCCATGACACAACCTGTCAATACAAATGACAGTTCACCTCAACTATGTACAAAGTACCTCCCCAGCAGAGTAGCCTTCATAGCTCATACCAGGACAGGACGTAACACTACAGTGTCTGAAATGCAGGAACTGAAAGGCATGCTGAGGCCAGAGAAAGAAAAAAAAAGGTAGACAGATCTTCTCGGCTTACCTCTGACATCACTGTAACTGGTTTGCCCACATTTAGGTGGGAAATGTCACTGGCTGGAGATTGAAGAGGTCCCCACCTGGGCTGCTTTTGGATCTCTGACACATTATTGTTCTTTGAACCCTGAAGTTCAGGAAAATCCAACCTGCTAAATTCAAACTCGGGCTTAGAGGTTGATGGACCTTTTGCGACGATTTTGGATTTCCTGTCTGTTCGCTTACGGTAACCATCTGAAATTGCAGAATAAGTAGAGGTAAAAACCCAGATTCAGCTTGATAACTAGCACTCAAGTTTACATTTCAAAGGAGAAAGTGGAGATGGCAGGCTGCTGCCAAAACACTCAAACTTCGCTAGTACTAACTTTTTCATAGCAACACTATGACACAAATGAGCAAAACACGAGCCACTCTGGCTCAATGACCACACAGAAATTCTGAACTGCACAGTAAACTTTAGGAATAATTCTAAAACTGATAAAATTAGTCAACTTCACCAGACTGTACAACATTAAGTATTTATAACTTATTTTATTTTTTAAAAAATGTGTGTGTGTATCAGAGGGCACTGTGTGCTCCTGTGGAGAACCAAGGGTGACTTAATAGTTCTGAATAGTTCTATTTCCTTTTTGCTTAGCTCTGGAATTTCCCAGGCTCCACCTTCCAGGGCTGGAAGTACAGGTTGCCACCACTTCCACTTGGCATTTTTATGTAAGATCTGGGGTCCAAACACAGGACCTTCTGCTTGCAAGGCAGAGGCTTAATCACTAAGCCATCTCCTCTTCAGCCCCTCATAAGATATTTCAGAGCTTTGCAAACTTAATGAGATCCTAACAAGTTTCCTATAATTGACATTCTCCTGTACCATTTGCTGGACCACCAGATGAGGACAGCAATGTGTGGATGGAGGCCACTGCAGTACCATAAAGCCTCTCACTGGACCACAAGACCAAAATTACTATAGTCAACAGTAAAGCATGCATCTTTCATGTGCCAGGTGGTTTACAAGTGAATTGGATAAGAAAGGAAAAACATTAAATCAATTAACATAAATTACACATGTAAATAAATGAGTAGCCCGGTAAGTACATTAAAAACAAAGGTAAAATCATTACATAAGTAGTGCCATGTGTGATCATACTGTATCAGTAAGCAGTTAACAACAGTAACTACGTAACTGGGATTGTGGCTCAGTGATAGAGCTCTTAGGATCAGTTTGTCTCAGTGTGGTAGTAGATGCCTACAATCAAGATGAGTCTGGGTTGCATAGCAAGAATCTGTCTCAAAAATACCCCCTCTCCAAGAAAAAAAAAGCCTAGCCTATAAAATTACTAGCTTTCAGCTAGGTGGAAACAAATTTCTCAGCCCAAAAATGTGACTTTTAATAAAAATGGTAGTCTGCAGTAATAATAGTGTACAGGTTTAGTATTATGTAGTGTAGGATTTCAAACCTTCCAATATCACTGAACGTCTCCAGCCACAATGCCAGAGAAGTGATTTCAAGAACAAACATGATCACATGCAATATGAAGGCTGTGACTGCAGTTTGTTTTTAAAGCCTGTGTTCATTACCTGCACGCTGTGTGACTTCAGACAAATGCTTTATGTATAAAGTAAGGTCCCTCTGGGTGCACAAAGCACTACACTGTAATGCCCTACCTGAGAGAAAGATGCTCATTGCTGGGTGTGGCTCTTCGATGCGTTTTTGGAAGCTGTTATTGTGAACAAGCCCATAGAGACAGATGTTTTTGGACACATGGGATAGGTGGATACCACAGTTTATTGGTTTTACCTGATTTCAAACTAGTCTCCACATGAACGGACAGATGATGTGAACCTTTACCTGATTTTATCTCTGATGACACTGAACCATCAGTCCTTTTATTGTGAAATTTTTGTTCAGCACATATTTTTCTCTCATCATAGGATTTTTTCTGTAGGAAATATTAAAAACAGTATGAAATTAGAATACTACATCTAGGAAAAAAAATTTAATATAGCAAACTGGTAAGTATTCATACTTCAGTCATTTATGGATAAACCAAACCTTTAAAGTGCTAAATATCACAAAAAGACAAGCAACACTTAAATACCATGCAATGGCATACCAACTTTCTACACTTTAAACACTAAATGATACATTCACGACACCCTGAAACCATGGCATTTCCTCACCTTGCATACGGCTTTTGTTTCTTGTGGGACAGGGCACACACGTTCATTTCGGGACTTCACCCTCTGAACTCCTGGGTAATGATGCGCCTGGCTGTGATCATACTGTGAGGCTGGCACTGAGCAAATGTTCTGTGCAGACTCAAGGGTATAAGCAGAATAGGCATACGGATGAAAAGTCAACTCAGAAGTTAACTGGGCTGGAAATGCAGATGCTCCAAAGGTCACATCTTCGGTATATATTTTCTGTCTAAAAGATGTAAATTTTAGTTGCAAGTTTCTTAACAAAAACCAAGGAGGCTAAATTTTTGCAGTAGGCTCATTTAAACTTTTTATTTGTTTCAGTATCATGTACTCAAGCACTGGAAAATCCCTCAATAAAAGCCAAATGGAATCTCTTTTTTCTAGAAAGAAAGATGTTTACCTATTGTATTTTCTTAACCAATGAGCCAGGCTGACAAATATTTAGATAGAGGACTTGTCTAAAATTGTACAAAACACTAGGTTTAATATACTGTACTGCAAAAAATTCAATTAAGGACCAGGAAGATGGCTCAGGAGTTAAAGCACTTGTTACACAAGCAAAAGGACCAGAATTCAGTTCCTCAGACCCCACATAAAATGGTGGGTAGGTGTGTCTGCCTGCCTATAATTTCAGTCCCAGAAGGTAGAGTTTGGGAGTCCCTAAAGCAAGTCGGCTATCCAGGCTATCCCTGAAAGTAAGGTCTTGGTTAAACTGGAGATCCAGGTTCAAAACAATAAGGGCAATCAAGGACAGTTCTCATTATCAGCCTCAGGCCTTTACTCATTGTCGCACACTACTCACACATGTAGTGTGCCCATACATGTAAACACTCACATATATAGGTATGCACACACACACAGACCACATATGAATGAAGATGAACAGAAATATTTCTAAATGAAATAATGAATAAAAATATTCTAAATGAGGTTGGAGAGATGGCTCAGGGGTTAAGATTCTACTTCACAAGCAGAAGGTCCTAAGGTCAGATCCCAGGTCCCATGAAAAAAAATATCAGGCAGAAACAGGGGTGGCCTGCACTTCCAGCCCTGGTGGGTGGAACCTGGGAAATCTCAGAGCTAAGCAAAAAGGAGGCAGAAGCAATCCAGGATAATTCCCAAAATCACCCTTTGTTATCCACAGGGACACAGAGTGAGTCCTCTCTCTCTTTCTCTCTTTCTGTCTCTTTCTCTGTCTCCCCCTCTCTCTCATACACACACAACCAGAAATTTAAAGTTTCAAAAAATTTTTCTAAATGAAATAATGAATCAGAAGTTCATAAGTAATATCAACACAGTAAACATGTCCAGCAGCTTTCCATTCTATTACTAAAAACCTAACACGTATCAGTTCAGACTACAATAACCAAAATATCATTCCTGTTGCTAAAGACCTGCCCAACAGCTTGCATGGCTCTCTTCTGCCTTTCCCTGTTCCAAGTGCTCCTCCAAAACATTCTGCATTCTACTGAGAGAGCCAGAACACAGGGAGGACACCACTCAGCAAGGCCAAGAATTACACACGATGGGGACCTTGATTGTTTAGCAGTACAGGGGACTGTGTCTAGAGCCTGTTGCATGTTAGCCAAGAGCCACACCACTGAGCCATGTTTCCCTAGCCTTTTTTTTTTTCAATTTTGCTTTGAAACTCGGTCTTGCTATATTGCCCAGGCTAGCATGGTATCTATTAGATCTTTCCTTTGCCCCATTTCCTCTCCTTGCTACTTCCTCTTCCAACCAATGTGAGGTCTAATGTTGTTACTTTTGCTTTGGTGATTCTGAGGATGAAGTCTAGGGTCCTGCACATGTGAGGAAAGCATTCTACCACTAAGCTACACCTTCAGCCCCTAAATGTTATGATATACTTTAAATGAATCCTGCAAAAGCATTTCTAACAAATGCAGTCCAGGTCTCCATCCTTTTCTTGATGAGTTCTTGGCACAGGCTATATATTTTAGGTGAGTTATTGACTCAAGACCGTGCTTTTTGAGCTAGCCACATCCTTTCATCATTTGCAAAACTTCAATGTGCTAGAATGCAGCATTCGTGAAAGGCTAACCACTGTAATCAAGAAACATACGGCAAGGCACTTAGAAAACACATACTCAGTCACTGGTGATTCCTGCACAAACGGATAGTAAGCTGCTCCACAGCTAGGGAAGACGCAGGCTTCTGAGGACTCTGACCATGCCACACGGAGCCCAGTGAACTTGGGGACAAATGGTTTGACATCTGCTGATAACTTGATCCTATCCTGAAGAAAAAAAGTGAGACCTGGGTTACTTACATTCTGATATTCAACAAATTCAACCAACAAGAATCCAAAGAGAGGTGACCCACTCTAACAGCCTTCTTGCTGTGGATTAAAGACTGCCTAGCAAAGACAACATCTCCACCAGCAGTTTCTCCCCAGTGCTTTTTTCCCCCCCCATAAGGTAGTACTATCCGTTTGGATAGTAAAGAATAAAGTCGCTCCATGTCTCAGTTGTTTCATAATCAAGATCACAACCTACGCGCCCTTGCAGGGTCTGGGCTTGGAGTAACTTCACCTCCCCTAACGTACACGAGAAGCATGAGGCTCGCTACGGCTGCATCGAAGACCTGCTGCAGGAACGTCCAGCAAGTGTCTGGAAAATTACTCGACGACACACCTGACTCGTGTTCCGTAGCCGCGTCTCGGCCGGGAAACCAGGTGCGGACGCGTCTGCGCGCGGGCGGCGCGGGCGCCCCCAGCGGCGCGGGGCGCGGACGACGCCGGGGCGGCCTCGGCCTCCACGCCATCACCGCACCGCTCGAACACCCGGAACGGCCTCCCCGGCCCCAGGGAACCGCCGCCCCGCTCCGCCCCGCCCGGCCCGGCTCACCTCGCCTTCAGGCTCCCGCCGATCCTCCGACGCCATAGCGCCGCGGAGGAGCCCGCCCCAGAGACGCCAGCGGCGGCCGACCAACGACCCGGCGCTTCCGCCTTCCGCTCGGGCGCCCGGAAGTGCGTCACCGAGACGGTGGCTCCACCCCTTCCGGCCAGGAGCACAAGGCCGCCGGGGGCATGCAGGGAGGTTCCGGGCTGGGTTAAAGCGCCTGGTTTCTGGTAGGGACCACGTGCCTTGAGGTCCGGGCGCGGCAGAGTGCTGTTACCCCTGTCTCTGGAGTGCATCAAGAGCACAGGAAGAGTCAGGTGCGCCGCAACGTCCACCTGTGACATCACTCAGCTGTTTTGAAGTTTTCTTTTGAAGTGGGTTTTATTTTAAAAATGGTGCGGCGGGAGGAGTGCCTCGGTGGTTAAAACCCTGACCTCCCAAGCCGAGCCATGAATCCGGATTTCCAGGCCCCACGGGAAAAAGATGCTGGAGGAAAACAGCTGTGGCTTGTAATTCTGGCTCTGGGAAGACCCAGAGCAAATGAGAGCAATCCGGGATGTCTCACCGCGGGCACGCACCCGAGCACCTTTCGAACACCTCCACACGTGCAAATAAACATGCAGTGCTTAAGGACGAGATTTCAGCGGGGATGAACTTCACAGGCCCTGCAGTTTGAGGAACTACTAGAAGTCGATGGCTTATAGGGGCCCAGAAAGCCTAAGCCTGGAGGCCCTGTGCTATGAAAAGGCTTTTTCTAAAGATACAGGGAGTCTTTGGGGTAAATGAGAAAGAACTACATGCCTTGAATCCCAGTCGGTTAGTGTGCTAAGCTTCCAGTCACTGGGCAGCTTGGAAAAAACAATTTAAGAAATGTGGTTAAAGTGTATGGCTTTCGCAGGTGGGGGAAAAAATTGTTGCAGGGCATTATGTGTTAAGTCCTCTGAGTTACCTGTAAAGTGTATGGAAAACTGAAGGCAGGCAGAAATTGCAGTGCAGACTGGTTTAAGCAAGATTGCCTGCAATAAAATACACTTGACTAACTGAATTCGTGGTTCCCGTGCCCCTGGACTTCAAGAAATTCAGATAGCTCCAGTTCTTGCTCAGGCTTGTCAAGATAGGCACCCTTTGTCCGAATCCCACCTGGACACATCCAAGGCAGTCCTTCCTCAATTTTTTCCTAGGCTGACTACTCATTTAAAATGTTTCTCAAGCTTGGCAATCCATAGCATCATCCATCTGCAACAAATTTCTAGCAGCTAAAGACACCCTAAACAGATTCATTAGTTGTTTTTTTTTTTTTCAGTGCTTCTGAACTGCTAAGAATATGGTGATGTTTTATAAGAAAGTCTTGGCAAATGGAGGGGAAAAAAATAAATGGGGCTAAAATAGTTCCTCTCTAAAACCACTAGTAGAAGCAATTTATAGATCTTAAGTGTAACAATCTAAGTATCAAATTGGCTGGACTAGAGACAAAGCTGGAAAGCCAACTTTGGCTCTAAATTAAAAATAACCCAACTCCATCACACTAAGCTACTTTAAATTCGTTTAAAATTTCAAGTTTGTTTTCTCAAGGGTGAAGTTATTTTTTAAAAAATCAAGTAAAAAGGGGGCTGGAGAGGTGGGTCAGGGGCTCTGCCTTGCAGGCGAAAGGTCCCGAGTTTGGATCCCAGACCCCACTTATAGACACCTGACCGAATAGGGGAAGGCCTGGGTTTCTGGTCCTGGTAGGGCGGAGCCTATGAATCCTGGGGCAGAGTAATCAAGGAGGAGGTGGAGGTGATTCATGGTGGTTCCCGAATTCGTCCGTGGTTCTACACACACACAACATGCATACATGCACGATTGAATAAATAAAAATTTTTTAAAAAATCAAGTAAAAAGGATTGAAGAGATGGTTCATAAGGTAACACTCTGCCTTATAAGCAGAAGGATCTGAGTTCAGATTCCAGATACCATCAAGAGGAAATAGTGGCCGGCACTTTTGGATTTGGAAGGTAGAGCTTGGGAAATCCCAGAGCAAAGCAAAAAGAAGATAGAAGCAATCCAGGATGACTCTGGAAGTCACCCTTGGGTCCGACATAGGCACACACCCTCAAATGCCCTCTTGTACACACACATGTATGCCCACCAATATGCACAGCCCACACCAAAAAAAAAAAAAGAAAAGAAAAGAAAAAACTCCTCAGAGAATGATAAATGCAACATACAAACTTTATTTATCAAAGGTAACAGATAAAGTCAAACAGGCACTTATATTAAGAAAAAACTGACTAGAAGAAAATTTATCTTAAACACCTTAAAATAGCCTACTTGCAGTTGCATTTAACTGAGCTCTGTTGCTGTGAAGAATACAGCTCATGCACAGGTACGGATGAATGATTTGTACATTTTTCAAGTATTCACTGAATACTACCTTATATACACATATACATTAAATTTGAAAGATTTGAGGATCCTAGATGTACTTCATTTTTGTTGTTCTTTTGGAAGAGGCCGTCTAAAGAGAAGAATATGCGGCTCTGTGGAAAGAAAATAGTCACCATTGAGTAAGCTTCACACCAAAATAACTAGCCCCTCTCCAAAAAGAATAGCCTGTTACCTACTGTTTGAGGTTTCCAAGAAAGGATAAAGAAAAAGATTTCCTTTGATTCTGTATAAATGTGCCCAATTCTAAGAGAGCTATAGAATCAATCCTTGGGGCTCTAGAGTTTTTCATAACACTGATTTAACACTACAAAGATAGCTTTAGCTTCATCTAATTCAGTTTCTCATCTAATTCAAGTTTTTGTGACTGCCTTCAGATTAGATGTACTAAGAATTCAAAAATAGAATTTAGTCTCACTAAGTTTTTAACTTACTAGCTACCATCTAGAAAATTGATTAATACCACATAATAGCATTAAGATGCTCAGATGTCCACAACAGGTGGAGTTTATTCTTATCTGCTATTATCTGATTTAACCTTAGTATGGTAAATAATTACCTTTCAGAGGGCTTTATAAAGAAGACAAATCATTTCTAATTTCATTGATTTCTATACACACAACTTAAGACGCCTGTCTTTTAATAAGTTTTTAAAAGAAAGGACACCAGAACTCTGTATTTATACAAAATAGACATGGTTACTAACAAACAAAATAGGTATTTAAGTTACCTTTACAGGTACGAAGTAGAACACTCTCCAAAGAGTTAAGGAATCCATATTTTTCAGGTTACTTTAAGTTGATAATGAAGGTTCACAATTTAAAGCTGACCCTTATAACAAATTCAGTATTTTATACCAAAACCTACCTGGCTCATGAATCATGTAATGAACCCAGCCCAGACTCTGTTGGACACCAAGTCTCCGCCACTCCTCTTCGGACATCAGGTGAGTTTTAGGTACTTGCTTGGAAAGTTCTCTGGGTAACATGACATGCCTGTATAAGACAGAGAGCCATGCATTCAGCGATGTGTTTTTCTTTTACATTAAAATGATTAAAATTTGAGGATATGTCTCAATCTTACTTGTCTTACAAGTGTCCGTTACAGTACTGTTGGTAATAATCTTGTATACTCCTTACAACCTGAAATTGCTTTTTTGAGGGCTAATGTTTATCCCAGCTTGATCCTATGATTACCTTTGATCACAAGACCAATTCTTGACCATCAGGATATAGGCAGAAAATATTCAAGTCATGAAAATTATCAAAGGGAAGGATCTTGGTCAAAAGTAAAGCATTTGCCTTTTCATCCTGCTGTATATAGACAATAGCTAGAGCAGCAATCCAAGACTACAGAGGCAATTGTATAAGAATATATAGTAAAAAAAGAAAGAGTAAAGAGAGGAAAGTCCTTGTGGTGTCATACTGGGGGGGACTACTAGAGTTGTGTTTCCTATTACACTCCACTAGGCTTATAGATACATGTTGTTACATATGTTGTTACATATATGCCATGTTACTTTATACTTCAAAATTGGAACAATCTTCAATGTCAAATCAATAAGAGGCTGAAGAGATAGCTCAGGAGTTAAGACTCTGCCTTACAAGCAGAAGGACCTGACTTCAGATCCTGGATCCCATGTAAAAATGTCAAGCAGAAATGGCAGCAGCCTGCACTTCTAACCATTTAAAGCAGAGCCTGGGAAACCACAGAGCAAAGCAAAAAGTCATTAAATATGTCCCTACAATCATAGACCATTTAATCACCACAAAAGATCTTTACTAAAGTTTTAATTCTCAATCTCCATTTTCACTATTTTTAGTAGTAGCAATTTTATACAGAACCATTACCAACTTTTTTTGACAAGTTAGATGTCTAGGAACGGACGTAAAAAATGCAAAATAGATCATATCTAACACTTTAAATAGCAAGTTGTCAACATAAACTTTAGGTACCAGTCAGTAAAACACAACTTACTATTTACAGAGAATGCAGATAACCCTCAGAAAAATTTTACCATGAACTAAGTAAACTTACTGAGACTACCATGGCACATAGAATTTTCACCAATTTGAGGGGAACTATATAAGGATTCTTAGTACAGACCAGTTACCACACCCATTCCTGAAATAGTCAATTTTATTTAAGTTTCTGATGGCTCATGGGGTAATATCAGCAGTCAGTAGTAGGCTGAGGTAGATCACACAAGTTTGGGGGCATCCTAGGCTGCACTGTTTTAGGCCAAGCCTGTGGTATAAAAATAAAACCCTGTCTCAAAGAGTCTATGTAGCCCAGGCTTACCTTAAATTCACCATCCCGGCCTTAACATCTTGTTTCGGCAATGCAAAACAAACAAAACCCTCATTTATACTTAAATGTCAGTCAGAAAAGATAAATGTTTTTGTGCATTTGCTTTGAAACCCTACTGCAGAAACACATCAAGGTATTTGAAAGTTATTTCCTAAATCTCTTCCATAAGCCACACCACCAGGCTACTTCACAGGAAGAGTGTGTGTGTGTGTGTGTGTGTGTGTGTATATCAGAGGGCACTGTGTGTACCTGTGATGGGTCGAAGGTTTAACTTCAGGAATCATCCTGGATTGTTCTATCTCCTATTTGAGCTGCTCTGGAGTCTCCCAGCTGGCACTTCCAGGAAGTTCAAGCTGCTGCCATTTCTACCTGTCATTTTTACGTTGATCCAGGATCAGAGAACTCAGGTTTTTCTGCTTGTATTTCATTACTACTACTTGTAAAGAAAATTATTTTCAAAATCCAACTTTTGTTTCAGTTACAACTCAAAAAATTTCCAAGTATTATGACTTTGTAACATATCCAGAGAAACCTATATTTTCTTCCAGTGAGAAAGACACCCACGATGCATCTTGGTCTATCACCAGTACACACACCCTTTTCAAGAATATTGCTGATTTCCAAAAAAAAAAAAAAAAGAAAAAAAAAAGAATATTGCTGATTTCCTTGTTTCATAAAGGGAAGTGGCATGCTATTACCAAAAAAAAAGTGATACTGGGTGTGGTGTTGCTCACCTATGATCCCAGCTACGGGCAGGGTGAGGCAGAAAGTATGCAAGTTTAAGGTCGGCTTAATCAGGATCCCGTTTCACAATAAATAGAAAGGGCTGGGAGATATAACACTGGAGAAACACTTAAACTCTGGATTCCATTCCCAATGCAATGGGTTGGGTGACTAGTTCCCAGTTCACACTGGATTAGAATAAATTACTGCAGATAGGCCAGGTGTTTCTCACATACATCAGCCAACTTCACAGACAAGTATATGTGAATGTAAAGTACATTACTCTAATTTTATTACATTCTCAAAGCCCATAAGCCCTCTTAAACTCAGATCTGTTTCAAAACAGTTTGCCAAATTTTACGAAGGAATGACAGCTTATATTTTTTTGATTATTGTATCTCCCCAAGCTGAGTTTAATATCACGTAACTGAACATTACGCTTATAGATTGATTATAACTGGTTAAGAATTACTATAGAAAGTGACCTACTTACAATTCATAGCCTAAAAACTCACAACACTTTAGAAACACGAAAAACAATGCAAGGATTACTAATTTGGAAAAGCCTGGGGAGACTTTTCCTGTTAAGAAAAAACAGGGGCAGCAGAGAAGGCTTCAACTTGCCTCTCCGGTACGGATCCTTTCCCAGAATGCAACGTTGCGGCTGCAAGCCAGTAGGACAAGGGGAGACTGTGGCCTCGAGACCGGACTCGAAGTGTGCACAATGAGGCTCCGAGTTGCAATCGCCGCCCCCCCACCCCACCCCCGCCATCCAATTTGCCCATTTTACTCATTTTACTAAGCTGCTGTTTCTAGCGCGCCCTTTCGTGGCTCGAAGGTCCAGAAACGCCTCCGAAGCCCCGGGCTCAGCCCGTGCACGCGAGCGGAAGGAAGCACCCCGAAGTCCGCCTTGCTCTGCACACCAAAGCCATGAAAGCCGCCCCCCCCCAAAGAGTCCCACTGGCGAGAACTTGTCTCGGCCTCTCCACGCACGTCTGGGGCTGCCCAAAGGGTCATCCTCACCGCCCACGCTACAAAACCAGGGACGCGGGCGGCTGTGCCTTAGAGCCCCGACCACCCGCTCCCCGGCGGGGCTCCGGCCGCGTCCGGGAGTTTCGGAACCGGGCTGGGTAGGCGCACGGACCCGCCGCAGCTTCCCCGGCAGCGCCCATCCGACAAAGGCCGGCTCTAAGCAGCGAGCCCGGCGTCCGAGCTCCGGGCCTCTGCCTCGGCGCGGTCGCCGCTCACCGGTACTCGTAGTGCTCGTCGAAGTACTTGTCCGAGTAGTAGATCTGCTTGTGGGCCATCCTGGAGGCGCGCAGAGGAGCGAAACCCCGAGAGCGAGAAACGTGCCTCTCCGCCTCCAACCGGCGCAACGCCCCGACTCGAACTCAACGACCACAGGCCCAACGCTCTGGATTTGAATCCGACAGCCCGCCGCCGATTGGTCGGAGTCCCAGGCCAATCACGCTCCGCGACACGCCGCGCGGCTCGGACTAGGGCCAGCCTATCACAGTGTCCCCGCCAGCCAATCAGAGGCCTGTTGCGAGGAGGCGGAGGGAAGGAGGGAAAAGTCGGGACCCTGCGGGGGCGGGGAGCGTTCTGGCGACGAGGGGTAGCTCGAGATAGGGCGGAACCCAGACGTTGAGGGTGGTAGAGCGCGTGCGCGGGGCGTTAGAAAGTTCTAGGGCGGCGCAGGCGTTGGCCGGGCCGGGGTGCGAATGGTGAGGTCGCGCCTCCGCGCGGTGCCGGGCCGAGCGACCGGCCGAGTGGGTGGGGTCAGCTGCCGGCGCACGCGAGGTCCGCGTGGACCCAAAGTTGGAAGATCGGATGAGGAAGGCTGGTGATGCCTGTGAACCCCCAAAGCTGCAGGACCGAGTGGGGGAAGGATGAAGAGTGGAGCCACCGCAGTCACGCTTACCAGCCAATGGGTTACATCCTACTTTAAAGATAACGTGTTCTGCACAGAAAAGTTGCCACGTTATAAACAATGGCCTTTTTTTTACATGTTATCAAACATCCTCCACTGAGAGTTGTGACGTTTCTATGTCAACTTCAGTTTGATACATAACGTTCCACCACAATGCAGAGCAGTGTGTCCTGCTTGCTTTACAGGGTCATGGGTCAGGCTGGGCTGCTGTAACAGTGTATTAATTAGGTCACGGGACGAGCTTAGTTGTTTTGCCAGAGAAAAAAATCAGATTAGTGTTCTGGAACTGTCTTTTTAGTTTTTCTTTTTTAATTCTGACGGTTGATGAGCACAGTGAATTTAAATCATTTTCACCCATTACCAGATTCTACCCCTCTTCTTTTCATTGAAAACCTTCCCAACCAGGCTTCCTATTCTGGGGTGTGTGTGTGTGTGTGTGTGTGTGTGTGTGTGTGTGACCCAAAATTCAGAGCAAGCTCTCTTGATGTCTTAGGAAATATAAACATATCACTGGTTTTAAAGTAAAAGTGCTTATTACATCCTAATGCTATATCACGTGGGATAGCACATGGGCTTTTTGCAGACACTCCATCTTTGGGTCTCAGAAAGGTCTTTTACCCCAGGTTCCTTGCTTCCCCTGTTATTCTCAGTAAGAGCCTTCTGGTTTTCTGCCCAGCATTCATTGTACTTTGTAGTTAAATGTTTGCTCACGTGTTGTTTACCTCCCTGTCTGGTATTTAATCTCCATGCCACCAATGTAGAGAGAGCAGGTCTGTTTTTTTACCACCTCTTGTCTGCAATGTAGCAAAGACCCTGTGCATGATGAGCCCTCCTAGTAAATTTACACAAATCTTCGGTAGAGTGACAAGTCCCTAAGTAATTCAGCCTGTGATGTAATGTGATGGTAAAGATGTGTACTGTTCAGGGAGATAAGAAAGTTGCTAACTTGTGTCAAGTCTGGGGAAAAAAAGCTTTCTAAAGGACGCATTATGAAACAAACGCCCATCATCCTAGCACTTGGGAGACTGAGGTAAAATTGTTGAGACTTCTTTTTTGAGGGCTATGTGTAGCAAGATCGCCTCAAAAAGCAAACAAGAAGAAAAAAAAAAGAAAAAAAAAACAAGAAAAATGTGCTATGGAAATTTTTAAATACAGAACAGTACAGTCTACTACAATGACTCAGGTTTGGCAATATTTTGCTAACCATGTTTGATCTGCTCCCTCCCCCACTAGCCAAATACCTTTTGTTTTTTGAAACATGGCCTCACAACATAGTCTAGGTTAACCTTGAACTCAGTCCAGCCAAATTCCAGAATGTACCACCATGCACAGCTTTAAGAAAAAGAATTAGTATTTTTATTCATATTTCATACACGACTACAGTGAATGTTTTCACCACATATTACCTGATGTGATTCCCCTTCCTTCCATTGAAAATGTTCCCAATCAGTCTTCCACCTACTTCATGGCTTTCGTGGATGGCCTGCTGAGTTTCGTCTGTGTTGTTTGCGGGTATGTGGCTGACCACCTTGTGCAACATGGACACCACTGAAGAAAATAGCGCTCCTTCCTACAGTCAGCATTAACTCTCAGTAGTTTCTCAGGGAGACATGGTGCCTCATGAAATCGTCCATGGTGAAACAGTGATAGACCAAATCTTGAGCAGTTGTGGTTGTACACATGACGAAAAATTTAACCACAAAGTCATTAATGTGCTTAAGTTCTTAAGTAATATCTGAATTTAATATCTGATTTACATCCAGGTTTTCCTAATTACATAATTTTTTTTTTATTCAATTGTGTGTGTGTGTGTGTGTGTGGGTGGGTGGGTGTGTAGAACCACGGGAGAATTCGGGAACCACCATGGACGCCTCCACCTCCCCCTTGTTTACTCTGCCCTGGGATTCATAGCTCCGCCCTACCAGGACCAGAAACGCAGGCTGCCCCAGCTTTGGTCAGGTGTCTCTAGTGGAGTCTAGGATCCAAACTCAGGACCTTCCGCCTGCAAGGCAGAGGCTTAATCCCTGAGCCACCTCTCCAGCCCCCCCTAATTACATAATTTTTTTTTAACAGTTGACTTGTACTCTATCCAAACTTTGGCCAGTACGTTGATTGCATTTGTTTGTTGTTTGTCTTTAAGCAGCCAACGAAAATGTCAACTTTTAACAAATTAGATCATTTATGTCGATAAAGCATTCCTCTGTCTAGATTTGTGAGTCTTCTTTTTCATGACATAATTTACTTTGTGTCACAGTCCCACGTAAAAAAGGTTAGGGGGAATTGGCAGTAGCCTTCCCCTCCCGCCTTGGTGGGTGGAGCCTGGGAAATCCCAGAGCAAAGCAAAAAGGAGGTAGAAGCAATCCAGGATGATTCCTGAAGTCACTTGGTCCTCCACAGGGACGTACAATGCTCTCTGATATGTGCATGTGTGCATGCACACACACACCCAAGAAAATAAATAAAATGTAAAATATATATATAGTAATGAGTTAAAAAAAAACTGTAGAGGGGCTGGAGAGGTGGCTCAGGGGTTAAGCCTCTGCCTTGCAGGCAGAAGGTCCTGAGTTCGGATCCTAGACCCCACGTATAGACACCGGGCGGAAGTGGGGGCGGCCTGCGCTTCTGGTCCTGGTAAGGCGGAGCCTGTGAATCCCGGGGCAGAAGGAGGTGGAGGCGTCCATGGTGGTTCCCGAATTCGTCCGTGATTCTACACATACACATACACACATGCGCGCACACATACATACGCACACACGCACAACTGAATAAAAAAAACAAAATTAAAAAAAAAAAAAAACAACTGTAGAGCTAGGAAGTAGTAGACTTAAATCTGAGCTCAAGCAGTTTCACTTTGGAGTTAGGGTTTTTCTTCCTCCTTCCTTTTTGTTTTCTGTGATGCCAGAGAATTCACCAGCTCCTTGTACATGCTAAGCCAGCACTCCTCTGAGTTCTTGCCCGGAGCTAGCACTCTTAACACTTCCCTGTACATTCTCTTAGTGTTCCACAGGAAGGACAAGGACCTTTGCAATGAGTGCTAAGCATCTGTGAAGGTACATCAAGGATACTGAAGGGCCTTGTAGCAATCAGGGGAAGGAAAGTGGTAGAAAATGAGTCTGGGAGGATGGATGCAGTAAATAATGGCCCCATTGCTGTCTAGATCCAGTTCCTTTAAGCTGAGTGTGATACCTTTGTAAAACAGACTTTCCAGATGTAATTGAGGATTTTGACACGGGAACATTATCTGGTTTATTGGGGTCCTCGAGGGCCTTGATTGGAAGGAGACAGGAAGATCAGGTGTGAGTATACATGTTTACATGTGTTCATGAGTGTGGAAGCCCAAAGTTGACATCAATATCTTCTCACTCTCCTTACCTTTCTGAAGAAGGCCTTTGCTGAACATGTAGAGCTTATCCATTCTAGCTAGTCTGGCTATCATTTGCCACAGGTATCACCTCTCCCTCCTCCCAGGTGCTGCTACACTTGCCTGGTTTTTTATAGGCTTTGGGGATCCAAAAGCTGGTTCCTTATGTTCGTGTGACAAGTGCTTAACATGGAGCCTTTTCCCCAGCCTGATAGGTAATTCTGAAGAATTTCAACCCACAAAATCATGGCACTTGTTCTAGTGGTTTTTTTTTTTTCAATTTCACATTTGAAAATCACAATAAAAATTATGCCAATATTTTGGAGCCTCTGATCTGGATCCTTGTTAATCCCACCCTTTGATTTTGGAATCCTCATTAGTGAAGTGGGAAACAAATGAAATTTCTTTCTTAGTCACAGGAAAAATCTGATTAGATAACTTAAAATGAATAGACTGCTCTTTGAAAAAGTCTCATCATATCCCCTTTAAATATGCAAATACAAGGTGCACAGGTAGTTCTTACATCTTGCCATTTGTCTAAGGGGAAAGAGGTTTTCTGGGTACTCTGAAAGAATACTGACAGTGTTAATATGTGTGGGAATTGTAGGTGAGATGGCAAATAGATTCTTGACTTATATGTACTTATTTGAAGAATCTCTTCATAATAAACTAGAGACTACACTAGTATAAAAGAAATGTACAAGGTTGTGCATGGTAACACACACCTGAAATCCTAGTACTAGTGAGATGGAAGTAAAACTAGGAATTCAAGGCCAACCACTGCTACATAGCGAGTTAGAAGACACCATGGGTTACAGAACACCCATATCAAAACAAAGCGAAACTAAGAAGCACTCACATGTAAGTGCCTGCAAGTGTCAGCATGTACACTGTTGAAGTAGGACACCTGTCCATCAACTAATAATACTCCAACAACACAGAAGACTTGCATGGCTTCCAAGATGAGAGATTCCCCACTTACAACCAATTCTGCCATAGCAGATACCAGATAATTGTTCTTTAATTCAGTTCTATTCCAACCTTTTTATGTGGAGATAGTGAATCCAAAGGACCAGGACTCAAGTCTATAATGACTGTCTCTCAGACACCATATGTAAACCCATGCTCCCATGACCCCTACTATAGGTTGGATTTATTTGCTCAAGCTTAGAGGAATCAGGGGCACAGGAAGAACAGATAGGGTGGGAAATAGGGGTACTGCCCTCTAGGCAACTTGAGATGTTCTGTCTTAAAATCGTTCTTTTGGGTTCTTATGTAGGCTTCATTATGTAGATATAATGAATTAAATCACTGGCCATAGGTGATCAACTTTAGCCTCTTTTCCCTCTCCAGAGGTTGGGGACCAGGCAGTTTCAATCCTGTATTCCTTCTTGTGTGTTTTCAATTAATAACTTCCATCCCGAAGCCACCTAGAGACAGACAGACATAGGTGAGTTCATTAGCATGTCACACACACACACACACACACACACACACACACAGACACACACACACACAGAATTACCACTTCAGAGATTCAGAGTTTACTAGTTAAGCCAAGATTCAGAGACACCAAGTATATATTTAATAATATCACCATGTAATTTGGCACATGAACAGTATAAAGCAAAAAAAATTGCAGAAAAAAATTTTTAAATAAAATTCACTTTATAATACAAGCTCAGTTAAGTTGTCAGTTCCTAATAATACTAGATAATTAGAAGTAGGGGGAAAGCCTGTTATTCAAGTAAGAGCATCCTTTAAAAAGTTAATTCTATGGGAAAACACTACAAGTATTAACTTTAATTTTTCATAGTAGTTTGTCAGTGGTAGCAGGAAATGGAACTTGACACTGCAGGCACCCCAGTCCCCCTCAGAGTCTGAGATTCCTCTTCAGGTGCCCTTAAGTCCTTGAGGTTCACAACAGTTAAAAAAGAAAATCCAGATGAACCAAAAAGAAGCAAAGTCAGTGAGTTTCTAGGTACACTGTGTTTCCAGTACTCTATGTTTCTAGGTATATTGTGCTGGCTTGAAAATGGAGAAGGGAGTGATCCTATAGATGACACACTCATTCTGGGCCCCTGAGATAAACCTGGTGATCTGACCGTATGGTCCCTGGAGGCCACGATGTGATGGGAGAAAACGGACCACCAGAAATTGACTTCTGGTCTACTCCCCTTTCCCTGCCCTGCCCTGCCCTCTTTCTCAGACACACATGTGCATTCCCAGGACTCGTTTGTTCTCACACAAACTATAAAAAAAGCTCTCACATCCTTACTCATAGGTAAGTTGCATAGTTGAACTTGAAGCATACATAGTTCATTAGTCATTTTAACAGTCAATTTGCTATTTCCCAAAGAAGGGAAGTGCAGTCTTTTATGGGTGGTCTGGCAGCCACGTTGACAATGGCTAGAAGTCAATCAGTGAGATGGAAATCAGAGCCTGAGAGTCTCCTATCATCTGTTTCTTATCTCAGATTGGATTATATTGAATAGTGTACTGAAAGTCTTAGCCA
The DNA here is from genome assembly GCA_023101885.1 of Typhlomys cinereus. Lineage (NCBI taxonomy): Eukaryota > Metazoa > Chordata > Mammalia > Rodentia > Platacanthomyidae > Typhlomys > Typhlomys cinereus. The sequence continues at coordinate 3,171,952 of JALPQD010000271.1, forward strand.
GCAAAATAAAGAGAAGAAATTTAAGACATGATCATTGAAAAGAAATAAAAGTGCCATTTGGAACTGATGTAATTATGTATCTGGTTATAAGATCAATTTTAAAAATCATTATTCACCTATATAAAAGAAACTAGAAAACACTTATAGGGCTGGAGAGGTGGCTCAGGGGTTAAGCCTCCGCCTTGCAGGTGGAAGGTCCTGAGTTCTGACCCCAGATCGCACGTATAGACGCCAGGTGGAAGCGGGGGCGGCCTGCGCTTCTGGTCCTGGTAGGGCGTAGCCTGTGAATCCCGGAGCAGAAGGAGGTGGAGGCGTCCATGGTGGTTCGCGAATTCGTCCGTGGTTCTACATATACACAGGCACACACACACAGACACACACACGCACATGTGCACAGTTGAATAAATAATAATGATAAAAAAATTAAAAAAAAAGAAAACACTTATAAATAAATATATTAGCATTAAAATATATAAAAATAGCACAAGGTGAGTAAGTCCCTTAAATCCTAATTATAAAACACTGAGAGGGCTAGAGAGGTGGCTCAGGGGTTAAGCCTTTGCCTTTCAGGCAGAAGGTCCTGAGTTCGGATCCTAGACCCCACGTATAGACGCCGGGCGGAAGTGGGGGCAGCCTGCGTTTCTGATCCTGGTAGGGCGGAGCCTGTGAATCCCGAGGCAGAGTAAACAAGGAGGAGGTGGAGGTGTCCATGGTGGTTCCCGAGTTCACCTGTGGTTCTACACACACACATACATACACACACACACACACACACACACACACACACGCACAATTGAATAAAATAAGAATTAAAAAAATTAAAAAAAAAACTCTGAAATAAGGTAGGTAGGTAGGTAGGTAGATATAGGATAGATAGGTTCCAGAACTGGCTAGGATTTTGGCAAAAACAAAAAACCCTGAGACCCAGGAGAAAGAAGCCTGAGGCCTGCTGTGGCGGCCCAGACCTGCACTCTCAGAATCTGGAAAACTGGCAGGAGGGGAATTCAAAGCCAGCCTGGGCAACTTGTTAGACTTTGTCTCAAAATATGAAGTAAATAAAGGACTGGAGATACACAATGGTAGAACACACACACACACACACACACACACACACACACACCAAATAAAGTTTTAAAAGATTAAAAATGCGTTCAAGGAACTTTAACTTTAAAAAGGCTCAGACGAGCACGGACAGGCTGATAGACTGTCAATAAGAGTCTCTTTCAACTTTAATAATTTATTGGAAAGCTGATGGGCTGCCGTGGTGGAGAACGCTTAGTTCCATTTTTAGGAGGAGGAGATGCAGGCTAAAAGATTTCAGAGATTCATAGAACGTTCCAGGCCACTTATGAAGAACTGTCTTTAAAAAAATCTGAAGAAAAAAATGAAGTTGCAGTAATGATGATACTACTCAGCAGCCTGCAGGATGGCTCAGTTGGTAACATGTTTGCCATACACATGTGAACTCCCAGCACCCACATAAAAAGCCATGCTGGGGAGCCGGAGTCAGGAAGACCTGTGGAGCTCGCTAGCCAGCTACTCTAGCCTAATTGGCAAGCTTCAGGTTTGGCAAAAGATCCTATCTCAAGAAGTAAGGTAGAGAGAGAGTGAGGAAGATACCCAACATTGATTTCTGACCTCCACACTTGCATACACCCACATGCATATACAGCAGTACACAAGTATGACATGAACATACATATACACAAAAATTAAAAGGACTTAAAAATTAAAATAATGTGGGACCAGACAGGCTACCCCACAGAGGACAATAAATTATTCAGGGAGGTGTGTCCAATGGAGCCACTCTTACAGATAAACTGTTATAACTTTTAGGATCTTTCATTGTTTGCTTTTTTCCCATAAAGAGATGCTGAGATGCTGTATTACAGGGGAAACTGTTTTGCCTTTTGTTCGAGACCGTCATAGTGAGGTACAGGTGTCAACTTGACAGTTGAAAGTTTGAGCTCTGGGCACATTTATGGAGAATTAGTAGTTGAGTTAAACCTAAAGCAAACCTGCAGAAGATTATCTATTGGATGGAGAAGACCCAGCCAATGGTGGGTGGGATTAGGTGAATAAAATGGAGGGAACTAGTTGAGAAAGGAGGCATCCTTGTGTACACTTGGCCAGACATGCTGGTCTGGCAAATAAGGATCATCCTTCTTTCAGCTGTTAGGTGGATATTATGTGACCAGTTCCCTTGACCCTGGTATTAGTATCAACTCTCCTGCCAAGATAGACAAACAACTGTAACCAGGAATCATTAAGAGAATAAGCCCCTTGTTCCCTTAAGCTGTTTGATGGTGATTTATAAGCTACCATGCAGGTGAACTGCCACAGAGCCAGTGCTAGAGACTGAACCTACTGCCTCAGGCATGATAGGCTAGCGCCCTAGTAATGAGCTATCTCCGCAGCCCTTAACAAGTACTTTAAAGGCCTTTATGTTTACAGTCATCATTTAGAATTATGAACATGAAAATCAAAGCTTGAAGAAGTCATATAGACTTCTTTAATTGAAAACTAAAGTTGAAACAAAAACAAAATTCCAATAGGGAAAATGAAACATAATGGATACAAACAAGAAGAAATTAGTGAACTAAAGAGTCATGTTGAATAATGTCCAGAAAGCAACAGAGAGACTGAGAGCATGAGAGCATGCGCAGTGTGAAGCAGAAAGGGCAGAGATTCACAGCAGAACTCACAGCCATCCCCAAGGAGATGAACAGGGGTGGGAAATACACAAAGAGATTATGAATCCTATAATTTAAAAAGTTATGTGTGTGTACACGACTGTTAGAAATGCTAAAAGTGGGACTGGAGAGGTGGCTCAGGGGTTAAGCCTCCGCCTTGCAGGCGGAAGGTCCTGAGTTCGGATCCCAGATCCCACGTATAGACGCCAGGCGGAAGCGGGGGCGGCCTGCGCTTCTGGTCCTGGTAGGGCGGAGCCTGTGAATCCCGGGGCAGAAGGAGGTGGAGGCGTCCATGGTGGTTCCCGAATTCGTCCGTGGTTCTACACATACACAGACACAGACACACACACACACACGCGCGAGCACATACATACACATGTACACAGTTGAATAAATAATAATAATAATAAAAAATTTAAAAAAAAAAAAAAAAAAAAGAAATGCTAAAAGTGTTTTCCCTTAGTTAAGCATTCTTCCTTAGAATTGTTCTTATTTCTTCAGCTAAGAGAATTCTTTATCTTCTAACCTTGAGAGGTAAAACATAAGTTCTCCTTGACAGGAGGTAATTTAAAAAATGGAGACACTAGGCACAGTCTGACACTAACCAGGGCTAATCTCTGCAGAGATATGAAAATATCTATTTGTTTAGGCCCTTCAGGAATTTGAGAGCAATAAAAAGTGCTAATTAAGCCTCTGTCTCAGACAGGGGTATTAAACTTACTGTCCCTTCCTTTCTCTTGCCTTCTTGTCCAAAATATTAAAATTAGATTGTAAGACTGATCCTCAGTCAACGGGGGACAGTCCAGGCCCCCTTTCCGCATCAGAGATGAAAAGCTTTAGACACTTTTCTGGAATATGCCTGGCCTGTCGATTGTGTCAGCACACTTTCCATCAAAAGTGAGTGAGTCTCGCTGAGATACTTCAGTTACTTGATCTTATTTCTTTGCAACTCATCTCTAACAATGTGTGGGGAGGGGGGCAGTCAGAGGTCAACTTTGTGGAGCCGATTTTCTCCACGTTACTAAGGATTGAATTCAGGTTAGCAAGTTTGGACAGCAAGCACCTGTACCCACTAAGCTATTTTGTGAGTTTCAACTTTAGTTTTCAATTAAAGAAGTCCATATGACTTCTTCAAGCTTTGATTTTCATGTTCATAATTCTAAATGATGACTGTAAACATAAAGGCCTTTAAAGTACTTGTTAAGGGCTGCAGAGATAGCTCATTACTAGGGCGCTAGCCTATCATGTCTGAGGCTGACTCAGTTTTAAAATCCCTAGTTTTAAAAATAGAAAAGACGGGCTGGAGAGGTGGCTCAGGGGTTAAGCCTCCGCCTTGCAGGCGGAAGGTCCCGAGTTCGAATCCCAGATCCCACGTATAGACGCCAGACAGAAGCGGGGGCGGCCTGCGCTTCTGGTCCTGGTAGGGCGGAGCCTGTGAATCCCAGGGCAGAAGGAGGTGGAGGCGTCCATGGTGGTTCGCGAATTCGTCCGTGGTTCTACACATACACAGACACACACATACACACACACACACAGACACACGTGCGCACACATACACACAGTTGAATAAATAATAATAATAATAAAAAAATTTAAAAAAAAATAGAAAAGACTTAGATTGAAAGGGTATTGTGTGGACAGTACACTCGTCCTGGGGAACTCCAAGACAGATCAAAGTAACAATTACACCAAGGTCCAACTTGGTGTGTAAAACAGAAGGGTGGATTGACCATGCCCTAGACAAGGAATGGAAAAGATTTATTGATTACTTAATTATATGACAGCCAGGACTAACTCCCTTAGAAGGGAGAAGTCTGATCTGAAGGTGGAGCAGAATTTTATTTTTTCCACTCATACAAACTTAATAGGTACTCCGTCCCTTCCCTCCCTCCACCCCTCCTCTGATCCCTTTGCTCCCTCCCCTCTTTTCCCCTTCCTTCCCCCCCCTTTCTCCCAGGCCCCCTCCCCCCATCCCTGGAGCATCCTTCAGTGTGAATGTCAAACTTCCCTCTGGTCCTCCTCTCTGATGAGATGTAAAGGACTCAGTAGCATTGCCTAGAGCTCTTTCTTGTGTTCCCCTGCAGTATAGGAACACTATTGTGGCTGTTAATCCCTTGCCTCTAAGGATCCTAGTGCCTGTGATCCATGCTAGTCTCTGGGGGGGGGTCATTGCTCAGGCATGCAAAGTCCTCTTATGGTTACCTCGACCCTAACTTGTGTGGAGTATCTTGCTTATCATTGGTCCTCTCCATCTTTAGGCTCTTACAATCTTACCACCCCCTCTTCCGCAAATTTCCCTGAGCTTTAGGATGGGGAGAGATTAGGCTGGCCTGTTTCCAGGTGGTTAACGTAGAATCTCTGATGTTCTGAATTATGGTTCGTTGTTTTGTTTTGTTTTGTTTTGGGTTGCTGTTCTTGCACCGCCTTTGGCTCCATCCTGATGGGTATGGGTTGAATCTTTATCCCTGGGAATGTGGGTGGGGAGAAGGGAAAGGGAGGTGACCTGAGAGCAGCGAACCTCAGCAGAAGCCCTCTGGGAGCATGAGAAATGGGAATCCCGTCAGGTACACTAACGGTTTATTGGAGTTACTGGAGAGGTGAGGATCACTTTGAGAAGGGACGACTCAAGAACAGCCAGCACCAACAGAAGACCCGCCCCACTGTGGGTGAGACTCACAGAAAGCTGTAACCCCGAAGTTCTCTTCTGCACCCCATGGTTGCTCTTAGAGTCGCCTGTAGGCTTCAAGGACTGCAGCAGCCTCTGCAAAATGCTTGGCTCCATGAGCCACCTCCTCCAGGAAGGTGGCCCCCCTGAAGCTCATTAGTCTCAGGAACCTCCTGAGTCTAAAGGCAGGATGGGCTGTTTCAAATGGTTACTTAATATCCTTCTTAGGTTACACTGGTAGCAAAATGTTAAAATGTCATTAAACACCATATAACAGAGAACTTGCAGAGTTCTGAAGACTATAGATTTAAAAAAAAGAAAAAAGGAATGGAGACATGGCATATTACAGGTTACTTGTGAAACCCTGGGCTTAATCCCCAGTACGAGATAATAGTGCAGTTTCAGAATATCAAAGCTCAAGAAAAGTTTCAAAAGCTTTCATGGACAAATTGAGGTTCTCACCTACAAAGCAACCAGAACGGATTGACAGTAGCAATCTGAAAAGCAATACTGATTCAAGAATGAATGGATTGGCGTTCACAAGGTAATGAAAGAATCAAATATGAGACAAGGGTGTAAAATGCATCCAAAACAAAGCATCCTTTCTTAAAATTACAATTATGGATTGGGAGCTTTAACCCAATGGTAGAGTGTCTGCCTACCGTGCAAGGGCTCTTGCTTCAATCTCCACTCCTACCAGAAAAAAACCAAAAATACTGCAGTTGCTAGTGTCCTTCCATCTGTTTCCTATTTAAAATACATGGTCATAATTCTAAAACTGTTACTCATCAAATATAAGTAACTCTGTGTATGTGTTGTCCCTAAAAGCACAGATGCGAAGAGATGTTTACAGTGCTTACAGTTCAGAAACCATTCAGAGGTCGAGTCCCGGAGCAGAGGACCACAGGGAGATTACGCATTCCAAGGCGTTGATCTCGGCAGCTGTTACTAAATTAAGGAAGTTAAAGAGATCAGGAATCGTCAGCAGAACTGTTAAGTGTGGTCGCTTTCTTCTTGCTGCCTGCCATGACAAGTAAATGCTTCAGGTACCATGTCTCCCTCTGACCTCTCCTGGGAAGCATGTCTCCTTGTCACGTGACAACAGGCATTCCTCAGTCAGGCACCATCTATTTCTTCATCCTCCGTCTGCTCTTGTTACTCTCTTTGCCCAGTAGACCAGGCAAAACTGCAGCTTATCCTTAGGAGGTGTGGCAGCTACTGCTGTCTCCTGGACCCTTCCAGGAATGTGGTCATTAGAGCACAAAAGCATTCAGTTGGCTAGCTGTCAATTAGCACCAGCTGTTGACTATGCAGCCTCTGTTGTGGATGTTGGGAATGGCATCCTACAGGATCTCACAGGCAGCACTCAAAAAGCTGGAGGGGGGAATTGTCTTTATTCAGTGGCCATCCAGGCAAGCTACTGCTTCAAAGTCCTGGGCAATGTCTTCTGGTTGTTCATATCTTTTTTTTTTTTTAACTTTATTCATTCATTCATTCAGTGTGTGTATGTGTCAGAGAGCACTGTGTGTCCCTGGGGCAGACCAAGGATGACTTCGGGAATCATCCTGGATTGCTTCTACCTCCTTCTTGCTTTGTTCTGGGATTTCCCAGGCTCCACCCACCAGGACCCAAAGTAAAGGTCACCTTTTCTCTATCTGGAATTTTTATCTTATGGGATCTGAACTCAGGACTTTCTGCTTATGAGGCAGAGTCTTAGCCCCTGAACCATCTCTCCAGCCCTAAGTTTATATCTTTTATAAGGCCCAGCAGATGGGCCTGGTTTTTTTTTAATTTTTTATTATTTTTATTATTATTTATTCAATTGTGTGTGTGTGTGTGTGTGCGTGTGTGTGTGTGTGTGTGTGTGTGTGTGTGTAGAACCACCGATGAATTCAGGAACCACCATGGACCGCCTCCACCTCCTTCTTGTTTACTTTGCCCCGGGATTCACAGGTTCCGCCCTACCAGGACCAGAAGCGCAGGTTGCCCCTGCTTCCACCTGGGGTCTATACGTGGGATCTGGGATCCGAACTCAGGACCTTCCGCCTGCAAGGCAGAGGCTTAACCCCTGAGCCACCTCTCCAGCTCCCAGATGGGCCTGTTTTTAAAGCATAACATTGGCATTTTGTTCTAGCTAAGTGGGGATTTTGTCAGAAGCTATTTTGCAGTTAAAAACCAACCAGTCTTTTTAAAGCAGGAAATTCTGGACATGTTATGTTCTTGTGGTTTTATTTCTGTCAGGGCAAAGGCAGTCTCAAAACCACAAGTTTCCTTTTTTATTTTTCTTTTTGGAAGCCATCCTGTAGAGCCACAAGATTTATTAAAGAATAGGCTCAGTCAGGGGTTAATCAGGAATTGCCCTGTCACAGGGATCAATCAAGAATTTTTCCAAGAGTACTGAGCACAGGACAGAGACAAAAAGCAACTTCCCAAGCAGCACACAGAGCTGTGAGGGAGTAAACCCATTTCACTGTACTTTGAGTGGAAGGCAGCTTGTTATGTAGCATAGAGAATCAATTTGTTTGTACGTCTCTTGGCACTTATCTCAAGTGTTCTTGATTAGAGGAAAGTCAACTACACAGAGAATCTCAGTAACGGTGATATCGATGAAGTGTAGCAGAAGGGTCTTTGAACAAATCTTGGAGGGAAAAAACCCCTACAATTTTGAACAATTTATCAATGCAAAACTAAAGTAAAATGACTGAGAATAAGTTGCTTAGAATACTAGGAAAAGAAGATCCTTACTTTATGAGGCTTTTGTAACCTTTATGCCTGATTTTGGGGGGGGGACACAGCACAGGAAAAGCAAAGTTACAGACTGATTATTTTCATTATAAAACACCCAACTGGAATAAACTAGGGAAGAAGGGGTTTCATTGGCTCACATTTCCAGGTTACAGGTCAGCTGTGTGGTGAAATCAAAGTGGCAAGAGTTACAAAAAGAGAGAAAGGGGCTGGAGAGGTGGCTCAGGGGTTAAGCCTCTGCCTTGCAGGTGGAAGGTCCTGAGTTCGGATCCTAGACCCCAGGTATAACACCAGGCAGAAGCAGGGGCAGGCTGCGTTTCTGGTCCTGGTAGGGAGAAGCCTGTGAATCCCGGGGCAGAGTAAATAAGGAGGAGGTAGAGGCGGTCCATGGTGGTTCCCAAATTCGCCCGTGGTTCTAACACACACACACGCGCACGCGCACGCGCACGCGCACATACATGCACAATTGAATAAATAATAAAAAAAGTTAAAAAAAAAAAAGAAAGAAGAAAGAAGGAGGGACGGGGGTGGGAGATGGAACACCAACCCAAGCTTCTTCCACGCAGACTGAAGTTATTCCAGCGAGGTAGCAGAGTCTAGATGGAAGTGGCTGCTCCCTTGAGCCAGGGGTGCAAGCTTTTATAGCTGGAGTACAGGGAGAAGGGATTTTGGGTTTGACCAGTTATCAGATTAACATTCTTGGTGGGGTCTTTGGTGAAGAAGATGTTTTATCTCAGATTTAGCAGTGAGATCTCTGACTTTAGAGTGGTCTCTCTGGCTGTCCCATTGGGTGGGGTCTCTGGCAGAGATTTGTCAGGTGGGGGTGTCTGGTTTTGAATTCCGGGTCTGGATCTGTCAGCAAGCATTTGAAGCAGCTGGTCGCATCTCATCTACCACAAACACAGAACAAATGCATGCTTGCTAGTGCTCAGCCGCCAATGTATACAACTCTGGGTCTTCCTACGTCAGCTAAAGCAGTCAAGATAGTCCCTCTGAGGTGTGCAAAGAGGCTGACCTTAATCTAGAGGATGCCCCTCAGCTGTTCCCTGCCTTCCAGCTGTCAGATCGATAGTGAATATTGACCATCAAGTCATCTTGGGCTGGAGAGATGGTTCAGGAGTTTAGACTGTGGCTCACAAGCAGCAGGTCCAGAGTTCAGATCCCAGATCCCAAGGGAAATGGCAGCGACCTTCACTTCAGACTCTGGTGGGCAGAGCTTGGGAAATCTCAAAGCAAAGCAAGAAGGATGTAGAAGCAATCCAGGATGATTCCTGAAGTCACCCTTGGTCCTCTACAAGAACACACAGTACCCTCTGATACAAACACACACACACACAATAAGTAAAATAAAGTCATCTTGATTTAAACTACATCTTGATTGTGAATTTACCTAACTATACTTGACATGGTAATAAAAAAGATTATTGAATCAGTGACATTGGTGGGTAACAAACCTGACCTAAGTTTGATCCCAGAGTTCACATGGTGTAAGGAGAGAACCAACTTCTGAAAGTTTTTCTCTGACCTTCACATGTGTGGCTGCAGCACTTATGTGCCTGTTCACTCTCCCCTCCCAATATAATTTTTAATTTTTTTAAATGCATAGGGTGTGTCTCAAAGTAATGTGGAGGGGAATGTGAGTAAAGTCCATATAGACAGTTATGAAAATGTCGATAAGCTCATCATCCTCAGTAGCAATGCAATGCAAATAATATTATAAACTCATATTCCCCAAAAACAATGGCAATGAATTTAATGGCAGTAGGCCAAGCTACTTGATACACTAATGTATTAGTGTACAAAGAGATTCTTGTAAGTGGATCTTTGATTTATAATAAATGCTATCAGAACAGAGGAAAAATCTTTAAAGGACTACATGTAGAAACCTTGGCCAGTTTCATGGAGAACTGAGGTATGTATAAAGATCCTTGCTGTACCGTCTACACAGTTCCAGTTAATCTTTATGTTGCTGAGTGAAAGCAAAACAACTTAGGGGCATAAGGGGCTCATTCTTGTTTATTATTCTTGGTTATACTTCATCAACATGGCAGGAGAGTTTATATAACAAAAATTGAAGCTGAGGCAATTGACTACACCGTATCCACAGGAATTGCTGAGAAAGGGATATACTTTTTCTTGCTTGCCTGTATTAAAACTCAGCCTTCAATTGTCAAGTTAGTATCTACAACTTAAGTGCCACACACACATAAAATTACTTCCCTTGCAAACCATCACTTCCCTTCTGTGCCACAATGTGAAAAAGATGATAAACACTGCTATAATGTATCTAAGACTTAACCTACCTATAGACCTTTATGCAGACATGGCACCGTTTATTTCAATGGACAACTTGGAGTAAGAGCCTTAGTGAGTAGGAATGTTGGTATCTCCCTGAGGATATTTCCAAGAGGGGATTAACTGAATGGACAAGACCTGCCCTGAACGTGGGCAATCACATCCTATGGGGTAGGGACTCGGAATGAACAAAGCAGGGAAAAGTAGAAATCCCCCTTTCTCTACTTACTGATCCAACCAGCTGTAAACTAGCAACCTCATGTTCCACAGCCAGACTATGGTCCACTCTTACCACCATACCATCCCTACCACAGACTGTGAGGAAAATATTTACCTTCCCTTCAGTTGCTTCTTATCAGCTATTTGGTTACAGAAATAAGGAAAGTAACTAAACAACACAAGATGACCAGTACAAATGTAATACACTTATGGTCCTCCATTGTAGTACTGTGAGATGATCACTATTCTCAAAGAATCTATAAATTTAATATAATCCCGTTAAAAATGACATTTTTTAGATTGAATCCTTTAAAATTTAATGATTAACTAAAAGCTCGGAAATAGCTAAATCAACTTTTAAATAAGAATCTGGGAAGAGCGTTGTGGAGTTTAAACGTCAATTTAACAATTTAAACATCATCAGAATTCTCTACACCTGTGTAGAAAATTTTTTTCTCTGCAGAAAAGAGGTCTGGTTGTATAAAGTGTTAGTGACTTGGGCTGGAGAGATAGCTCAGGGGTTAAGACTCTGTCTCACAAGCAGAAGGTCCTGAGTTCAGTATTCCAGGTCCCACCTAAATGGCTGCCGACTGCAGAGCCTGGGAAATCTCAGAACAAAGCAAGAAGGAGGTAGAAGCAATCCAAGATGACTCCTGAAGTCATTCTTGGCCCTCCATGGGGACATACAATGCCCATTGATATACCCACACACACACACACAATTTAAAAAATTTAAACATACTGTTTGTGCTCCACTCTCTGCAAGAAAATACTTTGCTGGTTCAAAAGTACGACATGTCGTCTGTGGTCCTACACACACATACATACATACACACGCGCACACACACACTCACAATTGAATAAAAAATTTTTTTTAAAAAGTACAACATGTACAGTTTTCAGTAATTTTCTGTTTCTTTACAGAGTGATTTTTGCTATACTTTTGCTGATGGCTGCTAGATTTTAATATATTTGTTTCCCTACTTGATAACATTAGTGATTCTTGTTGGGTTTCTGCATCATGTAGTGACCCTCCCCTTCTGAACAAAATAACCCTGTTTCATAAAAAGGTGTCTCCAGATACATACATACTCTTCTCTCCACCGGAGATGCCCCCCTTCTCTGGAATATGTGTTCCCGCTGGGAGGCGCAACACCCCCCACACACACATACACATTCTTCAGATAACTGGACCTCTTCTCTTACAGGGTAAAAACCTAAGTGTCTGTTTCTTAACCATGCTTCTAATGCCTCCCTAGTTGTACTATGTATAAGCTGAGAGAAAACATCCACTTGTGTTGGGACAGCCACTCTGCTCCTGCAATAAATCTCTTGCATGCACTCGTGCAGGATATTGAAGGGGGTCCCCGAACAAGCCCCCTTCAATTCTGATTTCAGTTTTTCTTTTGTTTTGCTTGTTTTTCCTCATGTAACATTGGTGAAGGATCCAGGAATATGACAGACAGGTGGAATAAACATTAATTTTGTAAAAAAAAAAGTTGTCTTCTGACCTCCACACAGATCCCATGGCACTTACCCATCTGTTCTCGATCTCTCGCTCTCTGAAATAAACAGAATATTTTTATTTTCACCACTAAAAGGACCTTTATTCTTTTTCCAAATATTACCGTAAAACCAGGTGGAAGACAATGGTTTCAGCAATTAGAAAGGGAAAAAATACAAATCTGGGGTCTGGCCACTGAAAGTTATTTACAACAGGAGAAAAATATATATAAAAGACAGGAAGTTGTTTCACATTACAGACCTCCAACTCCAAAGCCTGGTACTTGCTAACCAGGTCATTAGAAACAGTTGATGCGCAGGCTGGAGGTTTGCACCTGAGTAAGACATGTATAAAAACCTGGACGGGGCAATGTCCTCCTCAGCCCAGGTTCCACTTGGCACAGCACAAGAGACTAAAAACTCAACAGGGGGAAGGCTGAATACTCAGGTTTGGGGAGTATAAGCATCCCACTCTGGCTCAGGGATTTGGGGAATAGGATAAACAGAACTTACATGACAAAGTATTGGGTGAGAAAACCAGCAAGTGCTTTCTGCCAGAGTGGAGGCAAGGAAGGCGGTGGGGTCAGGCGCGTTTCCACTCACTAACCTAATTTGGGAAACTCTAAGAGGGACCATCTTCACCTGGCCTTAAGAAGGAAAATCAGATGGCTGATGGGAGAATCCACAGGAAGAAGAGGCGAGGGAAGAACGTGGCTGGGAGGAGGCAACAAGTCCCTTTCCTTTCTGGGTCCAGGAAGGCAGACAGGTTACTGGGTCCAGGCAGTGACCTCACAGGACAGCAGTTTTTGCAACTTCAGAGATCACCCACCTGCCCCCACCCAACTACTCATTCTGCTCCGCGCTGGCTGATGCTGGCCTCTCTAGAGCCTCCCTGCCTCCTCTTCTGTTCCTCCCTAGGAGACGGAACTAGCCTCTGTCCCCGCGGCCTGGGGCTCCTGGCTTTCAGGGATGGCAACCGCCTTCCTTCTAGGGCAGTGCCGGGTGATCTCCCCCTGGTCCTGCTCTTCCTTCATTGGCGAGAAGGGGGCAGAAGAATCACCCCTGCCCTTTCCGATTTCTCTTGAAGGACAGGCCGCTCAATTTGAAAGACTTTCTTCCTCTTCTTGGGAGTCTCTTTGGGGGGCTTCCACCTTGGCTTCAGCACCTGGCTAAGGGGTGCCGCCTAGGTGGCATCATTGGTGACCTTAGTTGCCTCATCTGTTCCTTGGGTGGCGATTCCCCTTCATGCATGGGGTATAACAGCTCCATTGCTCCATTGATCCTGGATCAAACCTGTGCACGCCTCCTCTCCCTTCCCTTCCTCCTCCCCTCCCCCTCCCCCTCTCCCTCTTCATGTGGCCATTCTCTTGTCTCTTGGCCTTTGCGGGTGAAGGGGCCCGCTGCGTCGGCCCCGGGGAGCCTCGAAGCTCTGGCTGCGCAAGATGGGGATCTGCTGGGGGAGCACCCGAGCCGCCCCTGGCCCGCACCGCTGGAGATCGTTGGAGAGGGTCGGCCACGCAGGCAGAGGAACGGAGCTGGCTCCCCAGAAGAAACAGGTGTGTGTGGGGTGTGCGTGTGTGTGTGTGGGGGTCTGAGCTGCACCTCTGCTCCGCGCCAGAATCTGGAATATTTTTTAAATGAATAAAAGGCCATTGTATTATACCTGAAACTTGGAAACTGCTGGGGGAAGCACTTCAGGATGTAGGCATGGACAAGGACTTCCTGTAGCTCAGGAAATAAGAGCAAGTGGATGAAAAACAGAGCTCTTAACTTGAAAGAAATAGTTTCTTCCTGAGCCAAATGTGAGTGACCATAGCCCGGGAACTCCACCCGATTCAGGTCGCCTCCAAACCCCGTTCCAGTGTGGAAGAGATTTAATAAAATTCTTTAAAAGTTGGGCTCAGGGGTTAAAACTCTGCCTTGCAAACAGAAGGTCCTGAGTTCAGATCCCAGATCCCATGTAAAAACACCCGGAGGTAAACGGCTGTGGCTTGCACTTCTGGTCCTGGGAAATCCCAGAACCAAGCAAAAAGGAGGTAGAAGTAATCCAGGATGATTCCCAAAGTCACCCTTGAGCCCCCACAGAGACACCAGTACCCTTCAACACACACACACACACATTCAAAATAAATTTTAAAAAAGAAGAAAATTCATAGTTACAGAACTAAGAAAAATCATAAATCAAGACATTTTTACCCCCAACTTACATTGGTGGAAACATTTGGAGATTAAGTTTCGGCAAAGTGGGCTCAGAAGCTATCTGATGACATATTTAGCTTTGGGATTGGTTGAAGTTAGAGGTCTGTTAAATTAATGCACTCCGAGATTTTTTTTTAGCAATTTTCAAAATATTTTTAACTTTATCATTGTGTGTGTGTGTGTGTGTGTGTGAGGGGGGGGGGCAATGTGTGTCCCTATGGAGGACCAAGGGTGACTTGAGGAATCATTCTGGATTGCTTTTACCTACTTCTTCCTTCACTCTGAGATTCCCCAGGCTCCTCCACCAGTGCCAGAAGCGCAGGCCGCCCCTGTTTTGCCTGGCGTTTTTATGTGGGACCTGGGATCCGAACTCAGGACCTTCTGCTTGTGAGACAGAGTCTTAACCCCTGAGATGGTCTTTATTATTTGTCATAGGAGGCAGGTCTCCAGGCCCATCTGGGACAGATTCTCTCCATCAAGATCAGTGTCTGAACATGCCTGTGAGGGATTGCCTTGACTGTGATTTTGTAGAAAGACAGTTTCCATGGTGTGTGGTGGAGGAGGCCTAAACCAGTGCTTAAGCCCCCTGTTTTTGCTGTAGCTGTAATGTGACTAACCCTCAGCTCCTGATTCTGCAACTCTCCTGCCGTGGTGGTCTGTAATCTAGAATCTGGAGTGGGATAAAACTCTTTCTCCCCTAAATTGCTAGAGTTAGTTGTTTTGCTTTAACAAGTTCAGAAAGATTTCCTGCTGCGGTCTGCCATATGACAGAGTTGCATTGGCCCCATTCAAATCATCTCTGTGAATGGTGCCTCTGGGCGTTAGGCAGATACCACCTCATACAGTTTTTCCAGAAGGAAAGTTTACAGGGACTGGGGATGTGGCTCAGTTCATAAAGTACCTGCCTAGTATACACAAAGCCCAATCGGATCCCTCCTATGGCACAGAGTGGGTATAGTCCTGCATGTCTGTGATCCCAACACTTGGGAAGTAGAAATAAGACTATAAGAAGTCATGGGATTTGTGGCCAGTCTTATGATCTGTTTCCAAAAAGAAAAGAGAAAAAGGTAAAAGTTTCGCTGGAAGTCTTAGCAATCCAAGATTGGAGAAAACACTTTAGGAGAATAGACTGTAGATTTGAGGAACTTACTCCTAGGAAAGACCTCATTTAATGTGATGATTTTCCTAATTAAGGGTGACAGGGATAGAGGTTCTGTCACCCTCAGTAGCCTGAGTAGTTTCCTTAATATGTTGGGGTCCTCACCCCAGGTAAAAGCAGATCTTTGCTTTTGCTGCAGAAAAGAATTTCAGGACAATTCAGTATGAAGCAGAGTTGGGGTTTTGTTAAAAACAGAAAGACAAAAGCACACATATCCTGAAATCATGGCCACGAGCCACTAAAAAAGAGCTGCATTTATTAAAAGACCGTCTCAAAAGCTAGGAAGATGACTGAGGGGTTAAAACCTTTGTCTCACAAGCAAAAGGGCCTGAATTTGGATACCAGACTCCATAAAAACACTGGGCAGAAATGTCAGCAGTCTGTACTTCCAGGCCTAGAAGACAGAGCCTGGTAAAAGTCTATCAAAAAGCAATAAGGAAGTAGAGCAATCCAGTATGATTCCCAAATTCAAAAATTCACCCTTTGGCCTTCAAAAGCACACAAACTACCCTCCTCTACATACACAGTCAAAACTTACACACCCATAAACACACACACACACACTTTCTCATAACATATTTTAAGCATGTGATTAAGGGAGAGAGATGCTCAGGGAAGAAAATATACCCACCTGTTTTTTGAAACACATACATATTTTTGATGACTCTTAAGTTATATCTTAGTGAGTTGCTAAGAAACTTTTCTCCTCTTTATCTTTTTATGATAAGTTAAGATTTATAGGATGCTCCACCCCCCCCTCAGGTATCTTATGGAATTATAATCTGGTAAATAAAACCAAGAGCAAGGTTTAGGACAAGAGGTTTAGGACATTCTCTTTCTCTCTCTCTCTCTCTCTCTCTCTCTCTCTCTCTCTCTCTCTCTCTCTCGTAAAAGGGGTTTCTGGTAAGTTTTCCAGAAAATTCTAGGTTTGTATCTGGGAAGGGAGAAAGGCTGTGAGCAAAAGTTAATAGTGCTTAAATTCTTGCTTCTCAGCTTTAGGTAAGGTACTCCTTTTCCTTCCTATGTCCCCTAACTTTCTCTGTCTTTTGTATCCTGCCTCACTTGAAACACATGTGACAAGGGAATATGATTTGTAGATGGCTGGAAGGATGTAATTTTGGATAGAGAACACTTGGAAGCATGGGGTAGGCCTGGCAGGGCAGAAACAGTGGTGTCCCTGCTGGAAGTGCTGAATTCCCCAACACAGTTGAGAAAATAACATAAATTTCTCCTTAGAAAATAACAGCTGTAGGGCTGGAGAGGTGGCTCAGGGATTAAGCCTCTGCCTTGCAGGCGGAAGGTCCTGAGTTCGGATCCTCCACCCCAAGTATAGATGCTGGGCGGAAGCGGAGGCGGCCTGCATTTCTGGTCCTGGTAGGGCGGAGCCTGTGAATCCCTGGGGCAGAGTAAACAAGGAGGAGGTGGAGGCGGTCCATGGTGGTTCCCGAATTCGTCCATGGTTCTACACACACACACATACATACATATACACACGCGCACACATACATACACGCACAATTGAATAAATAATAAAAAATAAAAAAAATTTAAAAAAGAAAATAACAGCTTTAGAGCTGGGGAAATCGGTCAGGGTTGGGAGGGTTTTGCCTCGCAAAGCAAAAGGACCTGAGTTTGAATGCCAAATCCCATATAAAAAAATGCCAGATGGAAATTGTGGGAACCTGCAATTCCAGCCCTAGAAGGTAGAGCCAGGGAAACCCCAAGGCAAAGCTATGGAGGTAGAGCAATCCATAATTGCTGATGTCACCCCTGGGCTTCCACAGACACACATGCTCAAGTGCCCTCTTGTATACATATACACACACCAGGAAAAAAGGAGAGACACAGAGAGAGAAATAATGGCTTTTCTGCCTTGTCTTTCCCTATATCTGTTAGTCTTTGTCTTTGCAGAAGAGAGGTACTATTTTTTTTTTCAGGTCTAGCCCAGGGTCACATGAAACACATGACCCTCCTGCCTCAGCTCTCAAAATGCTGAGGCTATGAGTTTGCACTACAAGTACCAGATCTATTTGTTTTATAGCTCATATTCCTTTTGGGCTCCTTGACTTGGGAACAGCTAAGGAATACATGACTAGAGAATTCATAACTTTGAATAGGAAAAATATGTTCTTTTAAAATTTTTTTCACTAATCTGTAAATGAAATGTATTTTTTTTTAATTGTGAATACTGGAAGTGACCACCTAAGTAACAACCAGGGAGATGTTCTCCACATAAAAGCAGTTTGTGGGGAATTGCAGGGCACTGCGGTAGAAATTTCCATGCATCATATAATGTGTGTATATTCAAGGGGGTAAGGCAAGGGGAAGTTTGCAAAGACACAGTGAGGAGGATTTTGTAACATATTGTAACATATTTTGAAAGACTCCTTGGCCACGAAGATGAATGACAGCTATGGCAGCATTCTGTGGTAGAACAGACAGTTGTTGGGCAGATATGTTTGTAGAAGTATTTGTGGGGGGGGCAGAGTCTTTTGCAATAATCACCATTACACAATTGTGTATGAGAACCCTGGCTTGATTTGTTCTTTCATTAAGGTTGACATGAGTGACTCCATTTCGATTCTGATATAGACACATTGTCACAGGGGCAAGTCACAGTGCATGTGCTACATTGTAGGATAGTTGCTTGCACATTCTTGGGGGGGGTTCAGTTTCTTTCATTTCAGATCCTTGATATACTCTTTGATAGTCCTGCTGCTACTCCAGTCAGTATGTACATATACTGGATTACTATGTCATGTATTTGACTTTTAAATAGTTTGCTGTGCTATTTATCATGCATGATCTGTACGTTGAACTCCTTCATCCGCATTGTTACTCTATTTGGAGATAGGAACTTTCTGGATGTGATTAAGATTGAATGAGGTTATAATTATGGGATGCTAACCTGATATGATTGATGGCCTTAGGTAAGAGGAGAAAGAGGACTGGCAAGATGGCTGAGTAGATAAAAAGCACTTGCTGTGCAAGTCCAACAATCTGAGTTCAATTCCTGGAACCACGATAATGGCAAAAGAATTACTTCCACAAAATTCTCCTGTAACCTCCATATGTGTACTCTGGCACACTCACAATCACACATCATACACACACTAATAATAAATAAAATAAATTTTTAAAAAAGAGAGATCACCCATTATCGTGGTTTGAATGTGAACTGACTCCTGCAAGCAAATACATTTGAATCCTTAGCTAATGTTACTGTTTGGGAAAGTTGTCATTTTTAGGAGAGGTGGCTCAGGGGTTAGGCCTCTGCCTTGCAGGCGGAGGGTACTGAGTTCTGATCCTAGACCCCACGTATAGACGCCGGGAGGAAGCGGGGGTGGGGGGGATGGGGGGGTGGGGGGGCTGCGTTTCTGGTCCTGGTAGGGCGTAGCCTGTGAATCACTGGGCAGAGTAAACAAGGAGGAGGTGGAGGCGTCCATGGTGGTTCCCGAATTTGCCCGTGGTTCTACACACACACACACACACACATACACATACACACATGCGCACACATGCATACACGCACAATTGAATAAATAATAAATAATAAAAAAATTAAGGGTTGGAGAGGTGGCTCACGGGTTAAGCCTCTGCCTTGCAGGTGGAAGGTCCTGAGTTCGGATCCTAGACCCCACGTACAGACGCCAGACGGAAGCGGGGGTGGGGTGGGGGCGTGGGTGGCCTGCGTTTCTGGTCCTGGTGGGCGGAGCGTGTGAATCCTGGGGCAGAGTAAACAAGGAGGAGGTGGAGGCGTCCATGGTGATTCCCGAATTCGTTCCTGGTTCTATACCCACACACACACATGCACAATTGAATAAATAATAATAAAAAATTTTTTAAAAAAGTAGAGACTTGTTTGGTGGAAGGCACATCATAAGGGTGAACCTTGAAGTTTGGTAGCCTGGCCCTGCTTCCTTTCCTCATTTGCTTTCTCTGTCTCCTGATGTCTGCGGTGACTCAATTTGCTTCCTGCATCTGACTTCAATCATGTTTTCTGATTTGTGATTTTGCCATAAATGGACTATATACTTTCTCAAACCATAAGCTAAATAGACAACCTTTTCTCCATTTCTGTTTGGGTTTGAATACTCTCTGTTAATAAAAGAAGAAATGACTGAAAAACCCACATATGTGCATGTATGCACACACCAAATAGACCATGCAAACATACAAGAATGTAGTTGTCTAAGCCAGGAAAGAAACTCTCGTCAGGAAGCAAAGCTTTCAGTATCTCAGTCTTGGACTTCCAGCTTTCAGAATTATGAGAAAATAAATTTCCGTTGAGTTAGTCATCCAGTCTATTGTGCTTTGTCATGCCAGCCCACGTGTACAACAGCGACCATCTTTCAACATAGTTTTGCTTATTTTTATTTGAGCCATTCATCTTATTTTATGCATTCAAAGAACTAGTCTGAGAAGAGGTCCATGGGCTTTACCAGATTGCTGAAGGAACACATGACTCAAAAGCAAGTGAGAGCCCCGGTCTATCTGACTTTTGTGGGCTCCCTGCCTGTGTGCCTTGTCCAAAGAATGAAGTGAGCTCCTCAACCTGACTTGCGGCAAGGTCCTGTGAAATGCTCAACGGAGCAGTTTACTCTGGCGCATAGGGAAAACCCTGCCATCTTTGTGTCTTCCTCCATACCCAGAACACGGATACAACACCTGCATGTGGAACAACCATTTGCAACTCTGGAAGGATAGCTTGAACCTCAGCCTTATTAACTCTCTGGAGAGCTGCAGAATTGAGATGTATCTGGATAAGCGTCCATACACCAGTGTGTTACTTTTTTCTTCACTGGGTCAGAACACGTGACATGAGTAAGTTTGGGCTGGTGATTTCAGGTGATAATAAGGCAGGTTTATAGCTGGGATGGGTCTCTAAAGGTCTTTGAAGGTCTTTGAAATTCCCAAGGCCATCCCCCACTGCTGTGATCACCCTGAAAGAACACCCCTGCTGAGGAACTGACTCTAATCCTCCGCAGAGATAAGATGGACAACTTCCCTATGAAAGGATTATGGAGATGAGCCTTCCACATCAAACAGCTAGATCTCTAACCTGTCTTTGGCTCAAAATCTACTGGGTTGGGTCCCACTGTGAGTTAAACAATGAGGAAAAGCCATTTTTCCCAGGCTTCCCTAACCAATGGGGAAAAGCCATTTTTCCTTGGTTTATCTAGGTGTATAAATGTACCTGACCTGGCAGCCATCTTCGGCGCCTGCCCCTTATGGCACTCGGGGTGTCATGAGTCTGTTTCCAGCTTCTTGCTTCTCATGGATTCCATGCCTGGAGTCCATGAGTTCCAGCCTTTCTCTCCTCTAATAATCTCTACCTTAATCCTCTACATATGTTCTGGTTTCAATCCTTGACTCCGAACACAAGAACCCTGCAACACTGGGACAGTCGTTCCCACAATATTTGGCCCCCGAGCAGCGATCCTGTAACATTTGGTAACCCAAAAGGGATATTTGACAGAGAAAACACTGTTCCTGCAACAATACAGTCCATTCGCATGGCGGCTACAGCCTCTGTGGAGACAGGAGGTGTGGCTAGAACATCTCTCTTTCCCCCCTTTCTATGAGAAAAAGCAATCTTATGGTACCTCTCACAATTAGGGTAGATCTTCTCAAAGTTAATCCTTTCTGGAAATACTCTCACAGATACCCTAGTCATTTCTCTCTCTCTTTTGTTATCTGTTTACAAACTGGGTTTATGTCTTTGCCCCCCCACCTACCTCTCTACTCTCCCACCCTCCCCATCCCCACACCCTTGTTCTTACCCTCATCTCCCTTATCAGTCCTGCCCTGTCCCAGACCCACTCCTGTCCCTCTGTTTGTGTGTGTCACTTGGGGTACCAAGGCATTTCTTAATCCAAATTAGCCATCGTACCCAGTGTTATTCGTAGCTGAAATAAATTATAATTTTTCAAAATTGAGACCCATGTGGATCAATGTGTATTTGTTTGTTTGTGTATATGTAACATATGAACATGTGTGTGTTTGTATGCGTTTGGGTGTATGTGTGTGGGATAGCAAGGGTGTACACAGGTGTGTAGAGGTCTAAGGTTTACATTGGGTAACCCCCTTGATCACTGTCTGTTTACTGAGGCAGAGTCTCTCACTGAGCTCAGAACTCCCTGATTCAGCTAGCCCGGCACCATCTTGCCCTGGGGATTCTCTGACTCTGCCCTCAAGCGCTGGGATTATTGGTGGGTCGAGACTCTCCCTTGGGCTTTTATGTGGGCTCTGGGGATTCAAGCTCTACCTTTACACTTTCACAGCAACTGCATTATCCACTAAGCCATATCCCCAGCTCCTAACATAAATTTGTAAACCTGTATTCCCAATGCTTAGAATCCATGATTATGTTCTTTTTTTTTTCATTTTTAAAAATTAATTAATTAATTTTTCCACTCATACAAACTTAGTAGGTAACCTGGTCCCCTCCCTCCCTCCACCCCTCCCTAGACCCCCTTGCTCCCTCCCCTCTTTTTCCCCTTCCTTTCCCCCCTCTCTCCCTTTCTTCTATTGCCCCTTCTCTCCCCCATCCCTAGAGCATCCTTTAGTGTGAATGTCAAGCATGACTATGTTCTTGAGACCACTTTTAGCATTCTGTGTCTATTTTGATGATAAGACAAAATATATAACTAGATTCATCTGGTAAACAGGTTAAAATCTCCCAGCATTGTGATAATTTGTAACCCTGAGAGATTTTTATAGACCAAGGGTCTGCTTTAGAAATGCAAACAAGGCCTGTTAAGAGTCAGATAATGATAACTCTTAAAAATTATAACAAGTCAGATCATGGAATCAGCCCAAATGTCCAACAGTTGACAAGTGGATAAGGAAACTGTGGTACATCTATACAATGGAGTACTACTCAGCCATCAAAAATGATGAATTACTGGAATTTGCCGGGAAATGGATGTCATTAGAAACAATTATATTAAGTGAAGTATCCCAGACCCAGAAAATTAAGCGCCATATGTACTCCCTAATAGGTGGCTCCTAGTACCAAACCCACCCAGCCCACCTAGAGACAGTAATTGCAAGGATTATGAACAGGAGGGATGGGGTAGGAGGGTCACACCAGAAACAAGGAGAGAAGGGACCATGTTACAGCAGGGAAAATAGGCCTCCATCAAGGACCCAAATAAGTAATGAGACATCTGATTAAGTTCACAGACTTTTGTTCCTGATCATTTACTACTGAGGGGGTATGATCTCACCAGAAGAGGAGGCCATATAGTCTGGCAGATAAAAAGTAACCATTTTGCAAATGGGTGATAGACCCCTCCCTCACTGTGGTTTCCCACTTTTATTACATCTACCTTTGAATGTGCTTTTATCACAAGACTCTAGTTTAACAGCTTTCTGTCTCTGGCCAGGGGGTAACATACAATGCCCACCAGGATGGAGTGAAGGGCATTGCAGGAGCAGCAAAACTGCAAAAGAAAATCAACAAACCACAATCCAGAACTTCAGAGACTCTATATCAACCACCTAGAACTAGGCCAGCTTAGTCTCTCCCCATCTTGAAGCTCAGGGAAATTTGCGGCAGAGGGGGGCGGTGAGAGTGTAAGAGCAAAAGGATGGGAGGAGCAATGATATGTAAGATACTCCATACTAGTTAGGGCTGAAGCAATCATAATTGGACTTTGCATGCCCTGCGCATTGTCCAACACACTGTTGACCTCACAAAGTCTAGCATCTGCTAAAGGCACCAAGATCCTTGGAGGCAAAGGATTGGCAGCCACAGCAGTGTTCCTATACCTAAGGGGAACATGGGAAAGGGTTCAGGGAAAGGCCACTGGGTCCTTGTATGTCATGGGAGAGGAGGGCCCAGAGGAAAATCAGACATGCACAAGAAAGGACTCTCTGGGAATTGGGGCGGGAGGCACTGGGGGATGGGGAGGGAGGAGGGTGGGGAGGGGGAGCAGAGGGTAGGGAGGGAGGGAAGGAGGGAACTGGTGTACCTAATAAGTTTGTATGAGCTGAAATAATAATAAAAATGTATTAATAAAAAATTTTTTTAAAAATTATAACAAGTCAGGCTGGAGAGATGGCTCAGGGGTTAATACTCTGTCTCAAAAGCAGAAGGTTCTGAGTTCAGATTCCAGGTCTCCCATCTAAAAATGCCAGCCAGAAATGGCAGTAGCCTGCACTTCCCACCTTGGTGGGCAGAGCCTGGGAAATCCCAGAGCAAAGCAAGAGGTAGAAGAAGCAATCCAAGATGATTCCCAAAGTCACCCTTGGGCCTCCACAGGGACACATAGTGCCCTCTGATATACACACACACACAATAATAATAATAATAATAATAAAGAATTATAACAGGTTATGAGCCTGCCTTCCTGTCCTGCTTCAAGGAGTGTGTTGGCTACTGGGAGGGGCCCATGGTGGAGACCAGGGCATCCAGCCTCAGTTCCCAGACAAACATGATGAGCGTGTGACAAAGAAGATTAACAGCCTCAAGCAGGTGGTGGTAAAACCGGGAGACCTGGGGCCTGGAGAGGTGGCTCAGGGGTTAAGCCTCTGCCTTGCAGGCAGAAGGTCCTGAGTTCAGATCCTAGAGACCCCATGTATAGATGCCCGGCGGAAGCCCGGGCGGCCTGCGTTTCTGGTCCTGGTGGGCGGAGCCTGTGAATCTCGGGGCAGAGTAAACAAGGAGGAAGTGGACACGCACACACTACACATACGTATACACAAGCGCACACATGCACAATTGAATTAAAAAAAAACAAAAAAAAAACGGGAGACCTGACTGTTGAAGTCATGAGAATTAAATCAAAAATAAAAGCTGCCAAATCAGATAAGAGCCATCTCTTGCTAATGGAAGAATCATGTATGGAAAACCAGTAAGTGTTCTTCAGATGAAAAGTATGAAGGGCTAGTTCGAAGAAGAAGAAAACAAGCAAAGAGGAAGTAAATAAGCAGGACTTGCTTAAAAAGAACACACAGAAGCGAATGAGAGCAGCAGCCTCCTTTCTTTTGACAATGAAGACGAGAATGCGTAAGTGTAAAACATTTTAGACTGGGTTTCCTTTGAAAGCAATATTTTTTTTTTTAAAACATTTCCTACTTTTTTTTAAGTGACTTTTTTTTTCCTATTACACTACAAGTTTATTACCGAAGGTTTACACGAGTCTAGAGTTTGACAGAGCTTGCTATTTGATCAACTGACGATTCGTTGGTTTTATTTTCTTGCAGGGTTGGCGAACAGAACCCAGGGTCTTGTACACACAGGAACCAATCAGCCGTCTCTTTCTGTTGTGAGGGCCTTGTACTTTTGAACTCAGCTCTGTGCCATTGAGCTGCCTCCTAATGTTCTTATGTTCATGCTGGTGTCTCTCTAACCAGCAGGCTATGGCCATAGTGCTAATGTTCTTACTTTAAGAGAGATGGCTCAGGGGTTAAGACTCTGCCTCACAAGCAGAAGGTCCTGAGTTTGAGTCCCAGGTCACATGTTTAAAAAAAAAAAAAAGCCAGGTGAGAACGGCAGTGGTTTGCGCTTCCATTGGCAGAGCTGGGATATCCAGAGCAAAGCAAAAAAAGAGTTGTTGTGAAGATTAAGTGAAGCTGTAGCCGTTAAGTGCTTCACAGAGTCCTGCATACAGCAGGCACTCAATAAATGCTGATCATTTCATCGTGATATCTAGTTAAGAATTATTGATTTATTAAATTTTATTAAAATTTCAGGTACAATCGCCTTTTCTTTTTTCTTGAAAGATATTCTATTTTTTAATTTAAAAAATATTGATTTGAGAGAGAGAGAAGGCATACGCAGAAGTCAGTTCTCTCCTTCCATTGTGTGAGCTACAGGAATTGAACTCAGGTTGACAAATTTGTACTCCGAGTCCTCTGAGCCTTCTGGTTGACCCTGGAACTGCTCTTCTGCTTGAAGGGCCTTTGAGGTAGTACAGGCGGGTGGAGAGTGAAGTCTGTAATTCTATACGAGGAGTGAAAATTTCCCACATGAAAAGAACAACTTGGCAAAGAGGAAGGCTTTTCTTCACCTCCCAGCCACCACTGAATCTGGCTATTCGCCCTCATACAGAGGTACTCCAAGTGTTTGAGGCAACCCCATGACGTGTTACAGTTCTTCTTATTTTAATGTGTGTGTGTGTGTGTGTGTGTGTGTGTGTGTGTGTGTGTGTGTATGTGTGTGTGTAGAACCACGGACGAATTTGGGAACCACCATGGACGCCTCCACCTCCTCCTTTTTACTCTGCCCTGGGATTCACAGGATCCGCCCTACCAGGACCAGAAGCGCAGGCCGCCCCCGCTTCCACCTGGCGTCTATACGTGGGGTCTAGGATCCTAACTCAGGACCTTCCGCCTGCAAGGCAGAGGCTTAACTCCTGAGCCACCTCTCCAGCCCCCTGACTTGTTATAATTCTTAACCACACATGCCTGTGTGAAGATCAAAGTCACTAACAAGATGTGATGCTGAAGTTGGATGTAGAGCTACATTTGATGGGTAGAGCAAGAACGAGAAAGTCCACATTACACAGACAACCCGAAAGCCAGTACCATATTACAGAAAAGCCTGATTTGATCAACAGCCTCTTGGAGCTACTGGGCTTTCTCTCTACTCTGGCCCACTTCCTTCCTTGGAACTTTACCCTCTGTTAATAAATAAATCCTCTCTCCTTTCTTGGTACTGCTATCCACGTATCTCTGTCCAGTTCCTTGTTCTGGGACACAAGAACCTGAAGCCCCTCTATAAGTACTCACTGAACCCACTTTACAAGATAAAATAAAAAATTTCCATGATGCTGTCGTAAGAGCAGCTAGCAGTGTGAAGATGTTTAGAAAATAGAAAGAGCAAGGGATTTGTGCACCGATCTGGATTTTACAAGATACTGGAAATACAGAGCCATAGAATTGCATGTCTAGGAATCATGATCGAGCAACCTAGCTCTCATCTCAGAAGGGAATGAGAGATAGTTTGTTCTGAGCCAAACATGAGTGATGGTGGATTGGGAACACAGATTCAAGTTACCCCAAATGATATGTTCCAATGTGGAAGTGGTGAGTATAGTCACAGAACAAAAAATCGCAAGCGAAGGCATTTACCACATATATTTGGGGGTACAGCAGGTAGACAGGTTACAGAAATACAGGGAAAATGGTTACAGGTTTCAGCTGCTATCTGGTGACATTCTTAGCTTTTAGGTCGGTGGAAGCTAATAGACTATTAATACATTTCACTGTCTTATCTAATTTGAAAAGTTGCTAGATCAGACACATTGCCCAAAATAATTTGGAGCTGTATCTACAACATTCCAACATTTCATTGTGTGTGTGTGTGTGTGTGTGTGTGTGTGTGTGTGTGTGTGTGTGTAGAAGCAAATAAAAATGAATTAAAGTGCAAGTCAATGACTGTTCTATCAGGATTTTTAATGTGAAAGTGACAGGTCCAATTCGTAAAGGATAGGATCTTGAAATTGGTGCTGGTGTGATCTGGGCCAAGCCATACCTCTCAGAGAAACCCAAGTCTCCTAGTCTTCCTCCTGTGCCCTTTTTATGTTGATACCTCTCTGTTGCTGTAATAAATCCTGGAGACAATCAATTATAAAGGCTCCTCAAAAATCACCGCTTCAGAGCTTCCTGTCTCTAGACTGGCTTTGTATCTTCTGGTATGTGGCAAACTCAGAAGATATGGGGGGTGTACTTCTTTAAGAATGAGAGAGAGAGGGGCTGGAGAGGTGGCTCAGGGGTTAAAGCCTCCGCCTTGCAGGCGGAAGGTCCCGAGTTCGAATCCCAGATCCCGCGTATAGACGCCAGACAGAAGTGGGGGCGGCCTGCGCTTCTGGTCCTGGTAGGGCGGAGCCTGTGAATCCCAGGGCAGAAGGAGGTGGAGGCATCCATGGTGGTTCGCGAATTCGTCCGTGGTTCTACAGACACACACATACACACACACAGACACACACGTGCACACATACACACAGTTGAATAAATAATAATAATAATAAAAAATTTAAAAAAATGTTAAAAAAAAGAATGAGAGAGAGAGAAAGAGAGAGAGAGAGGAGAAACTGGAGTCAAGAGTATAGGCCTAATGACCTAGCTTCCCCCCTTGGCTCTATCTCTTAAAATTTCCACCACCTTCCTCTTCTAGTGGAGTGTCTGGATCCCACGCCCGTAGCCTCTATCTGTAGCTTTATAGTCATCATTTGGCAGTTTTTAAGGTAAATTGCTGATCTAATCATCTCCCTCATAACATTAAGCATTATTTTATCTAAAATCTATACTTTCAAAGACATGACTCTTAACAGAAGTAGGAAACTGAGCCCACCTGATTATTGATAAGGCTCTAAGCAAGCCAAGCAGGAAGTAACTTGATTTTTAAAAATATATTATTTATTTATTTATTTATTTTGTGTGTGTGTGTATCAGAGGGTACTGTGTGTCCCTGTGGAGGACTGTCATAGTTAGGCACGGGTGTCAAGGTTTGAGCTCTGGGCACATTTGTAAAGAATTAATGGTTGAGTTAAGCCCAGAAGCAAACCTGCAGGAGATTGTCTAGCTGATGGGGAGGGCCCAGCCTTTGGTGGGTGGGACTAGGCTCTGAATAAAATATCAAGAGCTGGTTGAAAAAGTTGGCATCCTTGTGTACATTTGGCCAGATGTGCTGGTCTGGCAAGTAAGGATTGTCCCTCTCTCAGCTGTTGTGTAGAGATGGGTGGCCAGTTCCCTCGGCCTTGGTGTTGGTGCATGCTCTCCCGTCAAGCTGGACTGAGAACTGTAACCAGATAATCGTAAGAATAATAAACCCCTTGTTCCCTTAAGCCGTTTGATGGTCATTTATCAGCAACTATGCGGACAAATGCAACAAGGACGAAGGGTAACTTCGGAAATCATCCTGGATTGCTTCTACTCCTTGCTTTGCTTCAGAACTTCCAGGATCTGCCCACCAGAGCTGGAAGTGCAGGTTGCCCTTGTTTCTGCCTGACATCTTTACATGGGATCTGAACTCAGGACTTTCTCCTTGGGAGGCAGAGATTTAAACTCTTCAGCCCAATAGCTTGATCCTCAGTTAACCTATGTTTCTTTAGTATCAAACGTACTGCAATCCTTGGCGATGTACCATAGCTATAAGTCCATCACAATCACCTAAGAGATAAAGAGAAAATGGAGAGTGTAAGTGCCTTCACTTACAAATCGATCACCATGAAGTTCATCAGGTGGAATCAGTGGGAATTGAAACCAGGCCAGGGTCAGAGGGGCCTCAGTCAGCTCTTCCTTGTTCTTTGAAACAGTCTCTCATTGAACCTGGAACTCCCAGACTGGCTAGATTGACTTGACGGAGAGCTTCAGACAGTCTCCTGTGTTCACTCCCACTGGTATTGGGGATCCAAACATCATGAAGTGACCAACCTCCTCCTCCATGAGCTCCGGTCACCATTTGAGAATAACATCAGGCTCGGAAGGTCATGGAAGGTCATCTGGCACTGCTGGGATTACCCTGAAGGAGCACAACTTGGTGACCCAAGGAACCAATTCTAGTCCAACCCTCTGTTCATGAAAAGATATGGAGATAGTTCTCCACTGTAGATAAGCCCTAAAGAAGGTGGGCACGAGATCAACTGGGTTGGGCTCCAGTATGAACAGACCAATGGGATGTGGAGGACCAAAAGCTGCAATTAGGATTGCAGAAACTGGGTTTTAAAGCCACTTTCCCCTAGCCTGACTAAGGGTATAAATATTCCAGACCTTGACGGCCATCTCTGGCCCTGCCCCCAGGGCACTCCATATCTGGGTCTGTGGGTTCTTCTCCAGCTCCTTACCTCTCATGGATTCCATTCCTGGAGTCCATGAGTTCTCCAGGGCACCTGTCCCTCATGGTACCCCACCTCCGAGAATTCCGTTCCCTCCCTCTTCTAATAAACTCTGCCCCAACCTTCCACACGTGCCCTGGTCTCAATCTTTGATTCCTGGGTATACACAGACCCCAAGAGTGATGCCTCAACAAGACCTAGCAACCATCGACGGACCCTCTGAAACCATGAGCACAATAAATCTTTACTTTCTGTCACGTTTTTTTTTCCCACAAAAGAAACTACTAACATGATAAACATAAGCCAGAATGAAAAAATAAAATATAAAATAATTCATGAAGACACAAAAGAAAAAGGTAAGTGTAAGATGATAGGTATTTTAATTGGTTTGATTAAGTCATTCTATACTGTGGACTAGCAGAGTCCAATGCTTACAAAAGGCCCTGGGTTCAATTCCTAGGAAGAAAGAAAGAAAAAGAAATACAATAAAGACAATTAAAAAAAAAAACAACCACTTCCAGGGTAGGACAGGGTGTCACATATCTGTAATCACAGCACTCAGAAGACTGTGCGTTGCACGTATAGGGCTTTGGAAATGGCTCAACAGAGATAAAGCTCTTGCTGGGCAAACATGAAACTTGGATGCGGGTCTCTGGGGTCTTGTATGTGTTCAGATTCTTGTGTTTAAGAGCTGAAGATCGCAACCAGAACACAGGCAGAGGATTAGAGCAGAGTTCAGAGGAGACAAAGAACAGAACTCACAAACATGAATCTGAAAGGGGCAAGAGAGCTGTCTGCTCCTTAATGTTGAGTTCCTATGTGTGGGGATTGAGGTGGAGAAGCAGTGGAAGAGCAGAATAAGAGGGTTAGAGGAGGGAAAGAAAAGAACTCACAGATTCCAGACATGGAGCCCCATGAGGGGCAAGGAAGCCGGAAAAGAACTCATGGACTCTAGACAACATCTATGAGGGGCGAGAGAATGACGGAAAAGGATTCCAGACATGGAATTCGTAAGGAGCGAGGGAGCCAGAAAAGAAGGGAGTCCATGAGGAGCAAGAGAGCTCTGATTTGCAACTTTTACTTATATAAAAACAGAGGGATGGAGGGAAGTAAGGAGAAGTATGCTTGTAAAACTAGAAACATAAAATTGTATAAAACAAGGAAATTTGTAACTTGATTTTCTCGATAGCAGCTGAGTGCTGTACTTATTCCCCCTGCCAACCCAGAGACATCTCCAGAAGCTTCAGGTCTGCGACTGCGGGCACCTTCCTGCCCCATCCCGAGTGGAGATGGGACCTGGACCTAAGATTTTAGAAAGATCGAGTGAGTTTGAGGTAACATCGCCACCTAAAGGAAGAGGGTGACTGAGAAACCACAGAAAGGGGAGGAATGTCTTCCAAGTAAGATCAATTGGAATAGAATTTCTCAGCCTGCAAACAAAGATGGCCAGTGCTTCAAACATGGGTTCCTGCTCGTGGCACAAGAGAATGAGTCAAGACAGCCAGGCAGAGGAGAGGCGCTGTCATTGCTCAACGCCGCCCGCCCTTGGAGTTGTGGTCTTTCTGTGTCAACTGTGTTTTTCACCAACAGGACAGAACCAACCATCAGTAATGGTTGGCTAGTCTCTTGCACCTTTCAGTTACACCGAGAGCACGTGCTCTTCTGTACATCTTGAGTGGATTCCAGCCACATGTGGTTGGGTTTAATTTGTTAAGGAGAGATTTAAATTTTATCTCCCATAATGTTGCATATAAGGGCATGCCGACAAATGTAACCTAAAGGCTACTTACTCTTTTCTTCAGATATCTTTGGTAATTTAGCCAATGTTGTTATTGCGAGGATGTTTCTTGAAAGTGGCTTCTCTCCAACTTCAAGGAGACAAGAAATGCTGAAGACCATTTCTTTTCTTCTTCTTCTTCTTCTTCTTCTTCTTCTTCTTCTTCTTCTTCTTCTTCTTCTTCTTCTTCTTCTTCTTCTTCTTCTTTTTCTTCTTCTTCTTCTTCTTCTTCTTCTTCTTCTTCTTCTTCTTCTTTTCTTCTTCTTCTTCTTCTCTCTCTCTCTCATTCTCATATTAGAGGGTACTTCGAGAGTAACTTGTTCACTCTACATCCTTTTTGCTGTGCTCTGGGGTTTCCCAGGCTCCGACTTCCAGGAGGGAAGGGCAGGCTGTTGCTATTTCTGTTTGGCATTTTTACGTGGGATCTGAGACCCAAACTCAGTTCCTCCTGCTTGTGAGGTAGAGGCTTAACTCTTGAGCCATCTCTCCAGCTCCTGAAACCATTTCTTTTGAAAACTAAATAGGAAAAGCTCAGTGAAGTAAAGACTTTTAAGAAGGGAAAATAAAAATAAAATTAGTTTTGTTGTAAAAAAAGCTCAAGATTTTTTTTTTTGCTTTGTTTTGTTTAAATCTGGAAGATGTGAAAGAAACATACAAATAAACTTCTTCAGCATTCAGGTGATTTCACCTTAGGAAGCTTCCAATCCTGCCATC
This sequence comes from Typhlomys cinereus, assembly GCA_023101885.1. NCBI lineage: Eukaryota > Metazoa > Chordata > Mammalia > Rodentia > Platacanthomyidae > Typhlomys > Typhlomys cinereus. The sequence continues at coordinate 3,203,708 of JALPQD010000271.1, forward strand.
AGTGAGTCCTGCGTGTAAGATTCATAGCATGTTGTTCCTGCAGTGACATTTGACATAACACAGTGACATTGGAAGCACTTTTAAACAACATGATGGAAATGTCTTTTAATGCTAAGGTGAATATAAATGATCAGCTAGGTGAACTCCGCTAGTTTAGAATATTTCTTTTCTCCACAGGGACAACCGGTGCTTTATAAGCTTGATGTTCTCATTCTAAATCATCGCAGAAGGTAATTCAAGATACCATGCGTGATTCAGTTCTAATGCCACCAACTGCCTTGATCTGAGTCCCCTTTTACCCAGTGGCACTTATACTGGGCTGAGATCTCCTGTGTAAGCAACTCTGTTGGGGGTGATTCTTAGTGGCCAGGACTTGGGTCACACAGCAGGTGTTAGTTCCTTTTGATATCACTGTGACAAATGTCTGACAAGAAGCAACTTATGGGTTTATCTTGGCACATGGTGAGAGTGAGAGTTTGCTTACTCCCATCTAGGTGGACCAGGAAGCAGAGAGGAATACTAGCATCCAGTTCCCTTTCTCCTTTTCCTTCTTTTATTCCGTTCCAGGCCTCAGCCTCTGGGATAGTGCCGCCCACAATGGGTGGAGCTTTCCCCTCTGTTTCTCCTCTCTGAAAGATAGCCCCAGGCCACATCATGGAGGGTGTCCACAGGGATGAGCTCCTGTGAGTGGATGAACACCTTCCTTGTGTGAGCTTTTGCTCTGGTGGGTGTAGGGAGTCACCTTTTGAGTGGGTTGCTGTTCTGAGTTTGGCTTTCCTTTGTTCTTTCTTGTTCTTACCCCTGCACAAGGCCCTCGCAACTCAGCCAACACCAGTGCAGTGCATGATTGGACTTCCAAGATGCATTAGGCAAAAGAAATCTCTCAATCATTAATAAAATATCTGGCCTCAGCTTTTCTGTTCTAGCAACAGCAGACAGACTGAGGAAGCTTCCTGACCTTTGATTTTGTCTGGAGTTCCCAGCATAGTGATTTTCAGTGTTTAACTAAGGACTGTCTTAGGACACTGGGTGGAACTGGTCAACTCACACACAGATTTGTAAAGATATTTTGACCAGATTGACTTGAACTCTCGATCCTTCTCCCTGGCCTCCTGAGTGCTGGGATTATAATTATGTTCCAGGACACCTGGCTTCCATATACACAGATGAGAGTAGCTCACACACGTGGGCTTTGGTGGCAAAATGCTGTTTTCCTGAGACAGACAAGATCTTCATTCACACTGAACTTTCAGCTTCCATCCTACTAGGTAGGAGTCAAAGGTAAACAAGCAGGATGACCTCAGGCAAAGACAAACAGCCTGAAGCAAGCCGTGCTTGGTGGAGCGACCAATGGGCAGCCTATAGGTGAGTGTTGACTCACAGCGGGTGCCCACTTTGCGAGTTGCTCTCCTCATTGCTGTGACAGATGCCTGGCAAAAGCAACTTAAGGAAGGGTTTACTATGGCTTACTAAGATATGTTCCATCATGGTGGGGAAGGTGTGTTAGCAGGAGCATGAGGGAAGTGGTCACGTGGCATCTAGAGTCAGGAAGCAGAGAGAGAGGGATGCTGTTTCCCTTTCTGTCTACGTTTCATTCAAGCCAGGATCCCAGTTCATGGGACAGTGCTGCCCATGTTTAGGGTGGGTCTTCTCATCTTATCAAATATAGGAATTCCCCCTTACAGGCGTGTCCATAGGTTTCTCATAGGTGATTAAAGATTGAACCAAATTGGCAGTCAAAGTTCACCCGGCAAAGCACAGCTGTGTAAGGTCTTTGAACTGATACCTTGTGTAACAGAAGGGGAACACTCAGGGGGAGACCTTGGAGGACCCTGGTCACCAAGACCCTTGTCTGTGGCCTGAACATGGATCCAGGGGACACAGAAAATGTCAGGAGATACCATTTTTCCTTTCACATGCCTACAGAAAAACCATAGAAGAAAAATTCCAGGGTGTTGAAGAGAAATAGTACAATCCTTGCAAGAAAAACTCAATTATATAGCAAGATATTTACAGCTAGTTAAAAAGGCATTTAAATTGTGTTCCTGGGATAGTTTGAGTGAAGCCTAGTCAGAGGCAGGTGATATATAGTGACAGCAGCGGTCAGCAACTCCATTCGACCGCCTGAGATGAAAATGTGTTTAGAATGAAATATTGACTGTGGTCCTCTGCAATTCTGAGAATAACCACAAGGTGGCGTATTGGCCCTAATGTTTTGTTTTATAAGCAACAAAGTTAAAAATCATTCTCTTTTTTAACTTTGTTTATTTATTTATTTTACGCGAGCAAGCGTGTGTGTGCGTGTGAATCAGAGCACTTTATGTCCCTGTGAAGGACCAAGAGTGACTGGGAATTATCCTGTATTGCTTCTACTTTTTTTTGTTCCTCTCTGGATTTCCCCAGGCTCCGCCCACCAGGGCAGGGCCGGAAGTGCAGGCTGCCATGTTTCCTACTGGCATTTTTTTTTTTTTTTTAAATGTGGGATCCAGGATCCGAACTTAGGATCTTCTGCTTTCGAGGTAGAGTCTTAACACATGAGCCATCTCTATAGCCTGCAACCAACTTTAGAAATAGGATTTCACTCTCTCTCCCATCCCTCTTCCCCTCTCTCTTCCCCTCCCCTTCTCTCTCCCCCTTCCACTTTCTCTCTCTCTCTATCCCCTCCCTCTCTTTCTCTCTCTTTCCCCCCTCCATATCCCCTTCCTCTCTTATTTGCATCAGCTTGGAGAAATGGCTCATGGGTTCAAGCCTCTGCCTCACCAGTAGATGGACCTGAGTTCAGATCCCATATCCCCGGCAGAAATAGTTCTGCCTATATTTCTGTCCCTGCAAGGTGAAGCCTAGGAAATTCCAGAACAAAACAAAGATGAAATAGCACAATTCAGGGTCATTTCTGAAGTCACTCTTGGGGCTCCACAGGTACACATGGTACCCTACCACACACACACACACACATACATACACACACACACACACACACACACACAGATACACATGCAAAAATTAAAAAAAGATTAATGTCTGGCTTGTTAATCTCCAGCATATCCCTGATTAAAGATGCAGGAAATAAGCTGGAGTAGTCAAAGACCATAACCAGGTGCTATCAGAAATGACATCATAAGAAATAACTGGGCAGCTATCCTCCTGTGTGTCGACTTGTCTCTTTAATAGCTTTCAAGCTAATGAATAAAATACTACTGAAAACATAACTTACAAGCAACAGAAAGGTGGAAAAGTCAGAAGATATTTTTCCTTGACTTGGCATTAAAAGTACTTACTAGGGAATTAAATGTCCTTCCCAGGAATAAGTACCAGAATAAGTACATCTCATATGCACATGTAGTATCACTCTTTAATAAAGTTTGACAGTGCTTTAATTTCTCATGATTAGATGTATTCCAGACAGCTAATCCACAGAAGAACTTCAGCAACTAGAATGTCTGCTTGTTTTAGAACAGTAAATATATTTGTTATTTCAGAATGAACATGTCTTTAGTGCTCTGGATGAATAGAAAAATAATTTTTAAAATTTATTTAGTTTAGTTTTATTTGAAACACAGTCTCACTGTATCCCAGAGAAGCTTGCAACTCTCTAAGTGGCTCAGATTGGTGCTGCATTCTGATCCTCCTGCCCCAGCCTCCCAAGCATGCAGGATTAATTCCAAGGATTGCAGATTAACACCTTCCCTCCCCACTAAGAAAATATGTTTGTGCTTGATTGTTTTAAAGCATAATTGTGTGTGTGGCTGAAAAATGTTGGAAAATAAGGGGAGAATACAGAGGTAGAGTAAAAGGAAGTCAGTTATTTCATCACTGTTGTCATGGTTAGGCACAGGTGTCAACTTGATAGTTGAGGGTTTGAGCTCTGGGCACATTTGTAGAGAATTAGTTGTTGAATTAAACTCAGAGCAAAACTGCAGGAGATTGGCTGGCTGGGGAACCTCCAGCCCATGGTGGGTGGGACTAGGCCCTGGAATAAAATACAGAGAGGTGGTTGAGAAAGTCGGTTTCCTTGGATACACTTGGTCAGACATGCTTATCTGGCAAGTAAGGATTGTCATTCTCTCAGCCATCATGTAGAGATGTTATGGCCAGTTCCCTGAGCCCTGCTATTGGTGTGAGCTCTCCTGCAAGGTTGGCCGAGGAACTGTAACCAGTCTATAGTAAGAGAATAAACCCCTTGTTGCCTTAAGCCATTGATGGTGATTTATCAGTGCCCCTGCAGACTAACTGCAACAACTGCCAAACCAGCCTTCTGGGAAGTGCCGTCAACACTGGTAGGAGAGGAAACTTTATCAAGCCTATCGCCTCCCACCGATATAACCATCCGTGGCTAGGAGCATCTTTGCGGGAGACTGGGGGTTCAGCAGAGGCCCTAGCACTCCATTAGAGTAAAACAACAATCTGAGAGCAGACACATCAAAGAGGGCACAAGAAGCCAGGTCACTGTGGTACTGGCTGCCCTCAATGGCATGACTCAGCGGCGAGAGTCTGCGCTGGACGCTGATTTCTCCCACCCAGGAGGTGAGATCGTGATGAGAGCCTGGCTTCTCCAGCCAGGAGGATGTTGCACAAGAGAGCTATTTCTTCTGGCCCCACTCAGACACTGATGGGGTGTCCTAAAGATGGAGATTGCAGCTAGGGATAAACAGAGAAAGGCAGCAGGGGCTCCTAGTGGTCAGGCCAGGGAAAACAACAAAGGTTCTGATTTCTTCAAACCTTATGTATGTATGTATGTATGTATGTATGTATGTAAGTATGTATGTATCAGAGGGCACTGTGTGTCCCTGTGGAAGACCAAGGGTGACTTCAGGAACCATTCTGGGTTGCCTCTACCTCCTTTTTGCTTTGCTCTCGGATTTCTCAGGCTCCGCCCTCCAGAAGTACCAGCCACCAGCGGTTTTCCGCCTGGTGTTTTTTTTTTTTTTATATGGGACCTGGGATTCAAACTCAGGACCTTCTGCTTGTGAGGCAGATCTTAACCCCTAAGCCATCTCTCCAGCCCCGGTTCTGGATTTTATAGCCATCTTGCAAGCTCTGTCAAGGGACCCTCCACATATACCACCTAGAATCCATCAGCTGAAGATAGTCCCAGATTAAATCTACCCAGCTCCCAGAACTCTGCATGCACCTTTAATAACTGGTGCTCCCTGTACATCCCAACATGTGTGATGGCTAATACTGATCGTCAACTTGACCATCCATGAGACAAGTTTCTGGCTTTGTCTTTGATTGTGTAGATTAGGTTAACTGAGGTTAAGAAGATTTGCCTCTTGGCATCAGCCTATGGTGTAGGGTCCTGGACTCAATAAAAAGGAAAAAAGGAGCCAAACATTCATCTCTACTCATGGTCTGCAGATGCAGCATGACCAGCTGCCTCAATCTCCTGCCACCCTGACTTCCCCACCTTTATGGACTGTAACCACAAACTGTGTGTTGAAATGACCCCTTCCTGCCTTAAGTTGCCTTTGTCAAATATTTTGTCACAAGACAAGCACTAATAGAGTGTGCACAAGCCTCTTCCGATTGTGCGGGAGCACATTCAGACTTCGAGGCCCACGATGCAGGCCTAGGAGAAAACTTGGAAGAGTTTGGGGCTCTACCCTAGAGAAAACCAACAGAAGACTCTCAGAAGTTGCTCTAGCTTCCTGAGAGTTACACGAGTGATAAATTCCCAAGGTTTTTACCCAACAGGATAGGAACTAAGGAAAAAAAAAAAAAAGGCTAGAGAGACTCAGAACCCCTAGCTGAGGTGACTAGTTGAGGTCTTTCTCTACCACAGCCTGTCAATAATGACAAGAGGAGATGCCCACTCTTCAAATGTGAACACAGCATCCCAAGACTTTAAGAAACACAAGAAGGCATAGAAACATTGCATCACCAAAGAAACAATAATTTTTCAGTAAATGGAGGTCTGTGAGTAGTGGGAAAGACAGTTCAAGATAATTGTGTTAAATAGAAGTTCAATAAATTACAAGGAAACAAAAATAGAGCCCATAAAAGAATCAGTTCATGAATGAAACTGCTTTAATAAAGATGAAGTAATATTTTAATTAATTAGTGTGTGTGTGTGTGTGTGTGTGTGTGTGTGTGTAGAAGAGAGCACCGTGTGTGCCTGTGTAGACCCAAGGGTGGCTCAGGAATTATCCTAGATTATGCTACCTGCTTTTTGCTTTGCTCTGGGGTTTCCCAGGCCCTGCCTTCTAGGGCGGGAAGTGCAGGCAGCCAGCATTTCCACCTGATGCTTTCACGTGGGATCTGGGTTCTGAACTCAGGTCCTTCTGCTATCAAGACAGAGGTTTAACCCCTGAGCCATCTCTCAGTTTGAGACCTAGTAATCTTTTTTTTCTCCCATGTTTTATTTTTTCCTAATCATACAAGTTCAATAAGTACCTCCATCCTTTCCCTTCCCCCATCCTCCCCAATTGTCTCCCATTGTACTCTCTTTCCTTTTACCCCCTCCTTCCTTCTCCCTCTCCCAGTGCCTCCCCCTTCCTCCCTCCTATCCCCTGGAGCAGGCTTTTGTGTGAATGCCAAATCTCCCTAGTGAGGGTTCAGGACTCAGTAGCATAACCCAGAGCCTCTTCTTGGGCTCCCCGTTAGTGTGGGAACTCTATTATGACTGTTTAATCCCTTGCCTCTAAGGATCCTACTACTTTGGAGCCTTCTTCCCTGTGATCCATGCTAGACTTTGGGGGGTTGTTAACATGTCAGCCATTGTGCAAGCAAGACCTAGTAATCTTTAAGAAGAACCAAATAAAACCTTTTTTTTCCCCAAAAGAATCAAAAAATATTCTATTAGACATTCAATAGAGAATACTAACAGGTTTTAGTCAAGCAAAAGAATGAACTGCATCCTGAGAAAAGACCCTAGCTTGGTGCATGTAGTCACCGCCTACTTCCGGCATTTGGGAGGCGGAGAGGATTGTATGACACTAAAAATCCACGACATGGAAAAGGAAAATGATCAACCCAGAAGACAACAAGAATGGGAGAAAAAATTCTAAACACTACATCCAAATACATAAAGTACTCAAATAAATTGGCAGCAATACACACACACACACACACACACACACACACACACACACACACACATGCACGCACACACACACACACAGATCAGAAAGTCCTACAAGCTAAAGAAAATGATAAAGACATTGAAAAGGTATTTTTTTCAAAGACACACATCTCAAAACATGAACTATATCATTAATTACTAGAGAAATGGAAATCAAAGCCATGGAGAGGCGCTCACACACAGGGGAATGTCTTGATCGGTAATGCAAAGAGCAGTGCTGGGCGCGTTATATAGCATTTTTTCCCCCCAAACTTTATTTATTGTTTATATGTGTGTGTATCAGTGGGCACTGTGTGTCCCTGTGGAGGCCCAAGGGGGACTTCGGAAATCATCCTGGATTGCTTTGCTCTGGGATTTCCCAGGCTCTGCCCACCAGGGCCAGAAGTGCAGCTGTTTTCCACTTGACGGTTTTACATGAGACCCGGGATGGGAGTTTAGGGCCTTCTGCTTACAAGACGTCTTAACCCCAGCCGTCTTTCCAGCCCCAGTGGTGGGAGTAGGTACCACAAGACAGGAAATGAGGCTGGGGAAGAGCTAGGCGCAATGTTTCTGTGGCCACCCACACTCCGGGAGACTCAGCCTGCTCTGTGGGGTCAGCATTCATCACCACGAGGGCAGACTGCCCACCATCTGCTTATCTCCTCCTGTGCACTCCCCTAAAGCTTCTGCCGCCCACTCACGCAGGACTAGGCCCGGGGGACAAGCCATAGCAGACTCCAGTGTTGAGAAGGATAAGGCTGCACGGTGACTTTGGTGTAAATGAGTGTTCTCACGTGTGGGCTCTCATTGGAACCCAGAGCCCACCAATCAGCTGTTTTAGCCACTTTGCTGTGGGAATCCCTTTCTCCTGTCTCTTGAGTCCCGGGATTGTAGGAAACCGCCAGGACATCCCCCTCCTCCCCCAGACATTTGCTGGGTATTGGGGATCTGAACTGAACCTGCCCTACGGGTAAGTGCTTTACCTGCCGAGCTTCCTCCCTCCTTCCTTCCTTCCCTCCCTTCCTCCCTTCCTCCCTTCCTTCTTTCCCTGCCATGGTCCCTTTTCCAGAAAATGCTTCAATGGAAAAAGAACATGGCATTTCCCGTCTTCCTTTTTACTTTCTTTACTTTCCCCCCTCCTCCCCTCTTCTCTCCTATCCTCATCTTCCCTCCTTTCTATTAAGTGTTGGAATTACAGGCCTGAACCACTATATCAGGGTTCGTATGCATTTCTGTATCCTGAAATTACTGTGTGTACTGTTTCATGATCAGCTTTTTTGGGGTGGGTGGGAATAAGTATTGCAAATTAAACCTAGGGCCTCACACATGGTATGCAAGTGCCCTATCACTGATCTTTTAAGTCAAAATTCTCCCATCTTTCTTTTTTAAATTTTTCATTTCATGAACATACCATATTGAAATTATGCCATTGGCTCAAAATTCTGGTTCAAATAAATATTTGGTCCTAACATGTGTTGTGTGTTACATCCCCTAAGTTGTCTTTTGACCTTCACATGTACATCATGGTACACACACACTTATCTATTCTCTCTGTCTAATAAATAAAATATTTATAAAAAATTCATCATGTACCCCCATTCACTTTGGGACTTGTTTCGCAGGCACTTAATTCATGAAAATGTATGCGTGATTCATAGTGATAATTTGATATCAAGAAAAATAAAAGATTTACAATTCTACAATCTTTGTAACTATGACAGTGACAGCACAATGTTGGTATTGCATTAATTCTGGTATTATAATAAATTTTATGATCATAACTTAAAAAAAAGAAAATGAAGAAAAGCCTGTCATGGGTGAAGATGTGTTTAATGTGGAGGGGGTTACACTATGTAGAATAAGTCAAACGCAGAAAAAACACATAACCTCAATTATACACAGAATAGAAAAATTCAACTCAACAAAGCAGAGGGTAGAATGGTGGTTTCCAGGGGTTGGAGGGGGGAGGGTGAAGTATTGTTTGGAGTTGAAAAGATTTCAGTAGGGAAAGATGAACAGGCTACTGAGTTGTAATGCCCAGAATAGTGATGAACAGTAAGTAGCTAACGGTGTTGTTCTGCACACTTGAAATTTGCCAAGAGATAAGGAGAGAGATGGAGAAGAAGCTCAGAGACAGGGAGGTTGCCGAGGATACAAAAGGTCACTGGTTTAATCCCAAGAGCGGCTGGAAAACAGCAAACAAACAAAAACAAAACATAATAACCTCAGGACTAGTGGAATGGCTCAGCAGACAGAGACATTCTTTCAAAAAATAAGTATTTTTAAAATAGAGATCTTTAAATTTTTTATTGTTATTATTGTGTGTGCATGTAGGATGCATGTGGGTATGTGCATGATATACATGTGGAACTTTGTGCATGCACACACATATATGCATACTTCCACACATAAGGTTTTTCTCCTTCTATCCTTATGTGGGTTCTGGGAATTGAACTCAGATAATCAAGCTTACCAGCAAGTAAGTACTGAACCATTTCCCCAGCCAAGAGAGCCCTGGCATGTCCTTAGCACACACAGAGATGACGACCATTCGAGGTGATGGATGTGCTCATTGGTTTCACTGTGGTAATCATTTCAAAAGGTAGCGTGTATGTATCAAGTTGTGACATTGCACATCTGAAATGCATAAAGATTTTTTTGCCAGATATACTAAATAAATCTCAAGAAGAATATTTTCAAAATTAGGAGTCATCTCAGTGCAGCAGCTAATCCATGCGATCCAATGTGACAGAGAGCAGAGCAAATAAAGATGGCGGCAAGTGCAGGTCGGGATGAATGGTTCAGAGCACAATGTAGCAGTGCACAGAGGCACCAAGTGCTCAGGATGCCAGAGCCCCGGGATCAGGAACCCTGTGGCAGCATCCAGCGGCGTGCATCTTAATGCACTGTCCTGTGGGCTGGATGTTACACTAGATTTCCCTCCTATACTTGGAGGCTCATAGTCCTGTCCCTGGATCTGGGATAGGAAAGCACTTCTTCTGTTAAGCAAAATCTCATCACAAACTAAATCTTAGATGCTGAAGCTATTAATGGAGATGTAAAATGACAGAAGAAGAAAATCAACACCCTCTGCTCCGCGCACTAGGTGTAAGAGCTGGAATGCTGCTTATGTCTTAGAACTTTCCATTGTGTCTCAGAGTCAGGAGTACTGGGCACTGATATGTTCTCATAAAATCTCTCTTCCCTGTTTGTGAGGATCCATGCACCAGATACGTCTAAACAGGGCTGAAGCACAGCTTCTATGGTGACTCCCATTTCTGTTCTCCTTTCCTCACCCTTGTTTATGCTCATGTGAGTCAGACTCTCCTGAAATATTGTTTTTGTAAACTTCCAAGTTGATTGAGGTTGAGACAGATCAGTTTCAATTATCCATAACTTCCGATCTGTTCTTATAATTCATAGTGTCCTCATTAAAATTCTATGATTCAGTTTGTCTTTTAATTTTTTTTTTTTTGCAAAAATGTCTGAGGTTGAGACAGAGACTGATTAAACTAGCTATACAGGCATTAAAAGTTAATGCCTTTGTCTCATTTTTGCCCACATACCAGTAGTTACCATGGTTACCAAGGAGAGTTCAGGTGGTGCCAACATGCAGATGTGCTAAAATGTTGTCCCTGGTTTGATCTGTCAGTTACTACAATGTTATAGTCTTGAGTTTTCCGGAAAACAACTTTTATATTATAGACTCATTTGGGTCAGTTTATCGTTGTTAATTTTATATCCCCAATTCAACCCACTCACTTTGGTCCAAGGGATTGTTCTATCTACAGTGGGAACAGACCAGGTTGACCCCCACAGAGAAGAACAGGGAAGGATGATAACCCTTCCTTCTGCTCATCTTTCACCAGTCATCATCTCATTTCAAAGGTGAGACGGCGTCACGTTGTCCAAAGCCTTGTGATCTCTCTGAGGTCTTAGACTTATTTTAGCCACAAGCAACAGAAAACAGTTGGAGAAAATGGCCGCTTCATGGACGCTCGGAGCAGGGATGCAGCTACAGGCAAATACTCAAATGGTCCAAAACATTGTCTCCTCTCTGTTTCCTGCAATTCTTTTTCCTTTCATTGTGCTAGATTACTGCACAATTGACCACCTTAACCCCTTTTAGTGAACAGTTTGTGCCATTAACTATGCTCATTCTCCAACCGCATCACCAGCCCTCCCCAGAACTTCGTCATCTTCGTTTGCCCTTGACGATGGTTAGTAGTTGTCAGCCTGCCACCTAGGAGGCTGGTCTCTTCATCACGTGAAGGGATTGTCTAGATTAAGGTTGGACACTGGGTATGCCTGTGAAGGATTGTTCTGATTACCTTAATTGATGCAGAAGAGCCATCTTAATGTGGGTTAGATCATATCTTAGACATGGGACCCAGAATTGTATAAGAATGGAAAGAGAGAAAGAGGAGAGAGAGAGAGAGAAAGAGAGGAACATTAATACTCTTGCACTGTAACTTGGAATTGTGAGCCAATAATCCCTTCTTCCTTAAATATGTGTCTTGTCAGGTACTTCGTTATAGCAATGAAACACCCATTTAACAATAGATCCTCCATTTCCTATTCTCACAAACCCCAGCAGCCACCATCTTACATCACATCTCTGAGTTGAACCAGGTTCCTCATGTAAGTGGATGAATACAATGTGTATTTTTTGGGGGGATGGTCTCATTTGATTTTGCAGGATGTCTTCAAGCCATGTCTGTGTTGTGACATCTCAAAATTTTATCTGTCTGTCTGTCTATTTATCTATTCATTTATTTATTATTTATTTATTTATCTATTTATCTACTTCAGAGTCTCATGTATCCTAGTCTGGCCTCAAACCCATTATATAGCCAAGTATGACCTTGAACTATTGATTTCTGACGCTGATCATAGATAGTTCTGTGAGCTTATTGCCATTCATGTGTCTCAAGGAAATGTCTAGTTAAGACCTTGACCCATTTTTTTAATTTGCCATTCTTTCTGTTGTTGAGTTGTAGGGGTATTTTATATAGTGTGGATATTTATCCTTTACTAGGTAGACGACTTATAGATACTTTGCCTCATTCTTTGAGTTACTTTTTCACTCTCTTGATAGTGTCTTTCAGTGAATAAGACTTCTAATTTCAATGAAATCTAATTTACCTATTTGTTTTTCTTTCTCAGGTTGCATTTTGTGTTTCATATTCAAGAAATCATTACTAAATTCAGTATGGCTTCCTTTTCTTCTCTTCAAAGAGTTTTGTAGTTTTAACTCTTTTTTTCCATTTTTTTACATATATGTATGTGTGGGGTGCATGTGTGTGTGTGGATGCATGTGGGTGAATGTTTACCTTTGTGGGTGCATGCATGCAGGTATGTGTGGTGTGTGCCTAGGCCTGGAGTTGATATCAGGAACCCTTGATTTCTCTTCCGCCTTATTCTTTGGGATAGGATCTTTCAGTTAAACCTGGAGCTTGCCAACAGGGCCAGTCAAGCTGGTCAGCTTGTTCTGGAGGTCCTGTCTTTAACTGCTGAGCCATTTCCTCAGCCCAAGTTGTGCAGTTTTAATTCTTATGTTTAGGTTTCTGTAGGTTTTGGGATAAAGTGCAGCTGAGAGAAAGGGCCAAGTTCATTATTTTGTATGTGGATACAGTTTTCCTGATACCATTTGATAAGATTTTTTTTCTCCTTGTGATTTTTAACTTTTTTATTATTATTATTATTTATTCAACTGTGCGTGTATGTATGTGTGTGTAGAACCACGGAAGAATTCGGGAACCACCATGGACGCCTCCACCCCTTTCTTGTTTACTCTGCCCCAGGATTCATAGGCTCCGCCCTACCAGGACCGGAAACGCAGGCCGTCCCCCCCCCACCCCGCGCTTCCGCCTGGCGTCTATACGTGGGGTCTAGGATCCGAACTCAGGATCTTCCGCCTGCAAGGCAGAGATTAACTCCTGAGCGACCTCTCCAGCCCCCTGTGATTTTTGACTTTTAAGACAAGACTCCTTCAGAATGGTCTTCAATCTTTTCTTCCCCAGCAGTCAGAATCCTCAAAAGATAGTAATATAGGCAAGATTTCCATAGAGTGAGAACAGAGAGGGAGACCAGAGGAAATCAAGGCCAGAAGCCTATGTGCAAGACAGTGTATGCACTGAGAAAACAGACCTGAAACCTATGCTGCATCTTGCAAGTTCCATACCCACCAGGAGTCCCACAAAGCCCACCAGGAAAAATAGAGCTCCTCTATTGAACTTCCGGTTCAATGAGGACCTTTGCCCATGAAGTAGTTTAGAGAGATTTGTCGCCCTGTCTTCCCAATTCTTCCCAATCTTACCCATTTTTTTCTTTTTGTCTATTAAAAGTCTGATTTTGGTAGATTAAAACTAGAGACCCCACCTGATAAACCTCCGCCAGAGAGCCCACCTGACAGACAGGATAGCTCGAGATCCCATTGATAAATCTGAGCTAAGACATATCTTCACCAGAGACCCCACCAAGAATGTTAATCTGATAACTAGTCAAACCCAAAATCCCTTCTCCCTGCACTCCAGCTATAAAAGCTTGCACCCCTGGCTCCAAGTCAGTAGCCATTTCCATCAAGAGGAGAAATCGCTGCTCCTTTGCTGGAGTTTTGGAGGAACTTGGGGGAGGGGAGAAAAGACTCCTATGCACCATGGGTTCATATGACAGAAAGATCCTGTAGGTGAACATTAGTCACTTACAATTTGACAGAGTCCAACTGGACAGTGCCTGTCATTCTTGCTCCATATACAAGTATTGTCGTTATCTTTCCATCCATGTCTCTGTGTCTGTCTAGGTCTTTCTCCGTCTCTCTGTCTCTCTGTTTTTTTCTCTCTCTCTCTGTCTGACTTTCTCTCCATATATATATATATATTTTTTTTTTTTTTTTCAGAGCTTGGGATGGTGCCTGACACATGCCAGCTAAATTCTGTAGCACAGCTACGAACTCATATTACTCTTTAATGAGTTATTGTAAATGTTGCTGTCTTTTTAAACATTTTTTATTATTATCTCCGCTCATACAAACTTAATAGGTACACTGGTTCCTTTTCTCCCTCCTCCTCCCCCCCCCCCGCTCCCCTGCTCCCCCTCCCCTCAACCCCTGCCTCCCATCCCCAGTGCCTCCCCCCCAATCCCCGGAGAATCCTTTAATGTGCATGCCAGACTCTCCTCTGGGCCCTCCTCTCCGATGACGTACAAGGACCCAGTGGCATTTCCCTGAACCCTTTCCTGTGTTCCTCTTAAGCATAGGAAATGTTGCTGTCTTAATGAGCTGCTATGGACTTATGGGCCAGGAGTTGAGGTCACTGACTATTGAGGACTCCTTGCTAAAATCATTCATTCAATGTATATTGTCAATCGAGATGGCTTGCCATGCAAGCATCCAGAGTGTTGGAATTGCAGGTGTAATGGGCTAGTTTGCTCTTTCCTGTCGCAATGGAAAAACAATCTTCCAAAAGTAATTTAAGAGAGAACAAGTTGACTCTGGCTCACAGTTCCAGCATACAGTCCACTGTGGCAAGGAAGTCATGACAGTGTGAGTTTGGAGTGGCTGGTCACACTGCATCTATAGTCAGGAAGCAAAGAGAAATGAATGCTGGTGCTCAGTTTACTTACTCTCAGGACCAGAAACCCAGGAGGTCCCCGCTTCTGCCCGGCATTTATAGGTGGGGTCTAGGATCGGAACTCAGGACCTTCCGCCTGTAAGGCAGAGGCTTAACCCCTGAGCCACCTCTCCAGCCCTAGGTGTGTGCAGATGTATGTGTATGTAGTGCAAGTTGATGTCGGTCCTCTTCTTCAAATACTTTGGACTTCTATTATTAAGGCAGAGTCTCTCAATTGAACCCAGAGTTCACTGATCAGCTAGGCCAGAGACTCCCTGTCTCTGCCTCCCTGGAATTACAAGTGACTGCCACACCTTCCTGGCTTTTATATACTTCTGGGTATCTGAACACCAGTCTTCATGCTTGCAGGGCAAGGGCCTTATTCACTGAGCCATATTCCCCAGCCTCGCTTTCTCCTCTTCATACCAGGTCTTCAGCCCAGGGATTGGTGCCACTCAACTTAATCAAGATAATTCCTCTGAGGCTTGTCCCTCGGTCATTTGAGATCCTGTCAAGATGACAGTTAGCAGTAACCATCACACCCAACAAAACTGTTTTCTTCTGTTCTTTTGAGATAAGTTCTTGCCAGACAGCCCCAACTAATATTTGAAGCACTTCCCAGATTCCTAGAGTTCTTGGCTCATGGGCATAGCAGCAACTAACTCCATATCTCTGTCCTCAAGAAATATTTATTCTTAACTCTTTAAAAATTTTATATGCTGTGACAGTTAATCCCGTGTGTCAACTTGTCACACCTGGCATTAACTAAGATCAGCTGAGACCACCTGAAAAGATCATCTGAATCAATACATGTACAGTACAAAGACCAGCCCTAGATCCCATTGAAACCTCCCACTAGCAGACCAGATAAAAGGACCCATAGAACAGGAGACTGAGAAGAAGAGAGACTCTCCAGGAATCCTCCAGACACGTGGGTAGGAGTGACTTAGTCTGCCAGCTTCAGCCACCAGCCATGTCACCTCTGATGTGAAAGATTGTATCTCCTCTCTAGGACCCTAAGGTGAATATATTTCCTTTTCTCCCTTAAGTTATTTGACTTTGGATGTTCTCTCACAGCAATAGTTAAGAGTAACCGTTATATATACACACACATGCACACATGTATCTTGTACAACATGCATGTGGGAGGCAACTTTTCACTCTATGGATTCTGGGGATAAATCAACAGTCAGGTATACAGTGCCTCTACCTGCTGAACCACCAGCCCAGGAGCATGGAGACAGGGAGAGGGAGTTGGACAGAGAGTCTGAAAGGTGTGCACAGCCATAAGCAAGTGTTGATCTGAATTAGACAATGTACTGCTCACAAACATGCCAAGAACTCTAGTAGAAACGTCTCTATTCTAATGCTGAATTGGCTTTTTTCCTTTTTCTTTTGCAGTGCTGGGAATGAAATCCAGGGCTTTAACATATGCCAGGCAAGAGCTCTACCACTGAGCCACATTCCCAGCCCCACTTGTAAATTATCTCTAACAAATAACTCAGATAATTGATACATAAATGAACCCAGATGACATCTCAATGATAAGTTATATAAACACTATTTCTAGACAAGGACAATTTTTATAAGATAGGATAAAATAAATTTTAATAAAAGTATAGGCAAAGCAATTGGTGTGTTAGTTTTCCACTGCTGTTAACAAATATCTGAGATGATTAACTAAAAAGAGAATGAGAGAACTGGGGAGATGGTTCAGACGGTAAAGTGACTGCCATGAAGTACAAGGACCTGAGTTCGAATCCCCAGCACCTGTGTAAAAAGCCAGGTGTGGCGATGCATGTCTGTAATTCCAGTTTAGAGAGGCAGAGATGGGTGGATCCCTGGGGATTGGTTAGCTAAAGTAGCCAAATTGGTGAGCTCAAATAAAAGAGGCCTATCTCAAAATACAAAGTGAGCAATGACTCTGGAAGGCTCCCAAAGTTGACCTCTGGCTTCTACATTCATTGCACATATGACATGTACATCTCCTCCTCTACATACAAGCATGGGCACACACATATGCATTCAAAAAAGAGAGAAAAGGGCGATTAAGGGTCATAATTTTGATGGTTTCAGTTCATGGTACATTGGTCCCATTGCTTATCAGCCCGTGTGGAGCTGAAGGTCAGCGTGAGGCTGAAATGCAGAAACCAGCACTGCAGATAGCTAGGAAGGTGGTTCATTTGCCCGTCTTTGCTCATTTGTCAAATCAGGAGCTGACTTAAGCCTCACGCTGCACAAGGCTGTGGTCCCAACACTTGGGAAACAGAGGCACATGGGTTCGAGGTCATTCTCAGCTACATGGTGCCAGCCTGGGCCAAATGAGATCCCTCCTCAAAAAACAAACAAATGAAAAAACCTAAAAACATTTAAATAAATAAAAGCAAACAAAGACTAGAGTCTGTTGTGGTTTGCTGCATGCTATTGATAAAGTCATGACAGAATAGTTTATGGAAACGAGAATTTTATTCTGGTTTACGATTATAGCTCTTCATTTAGTTTGACGGAAGAGCTCATATGAACACCAAAAGCCAAAGGAACTGACCACCGCATGTCCACTGCCGAGAGAAGGGCAAACTTTGCTTGCCAAGTGCCAGCATTATAGGTATAAGCTTAGCATCGCAAACTACCTCTGCAATGCGTGGGTGAGTTCCTTGGCCAGAAGACTGTGTACGTCTCTTTGATTCTGAAAAGCATAGTGAGCCTTGTGAGACCCTGCTGCAGCTCCCAGGAGCTGCCTTGATGGTGTGTGTTGAGACTTTTTTGGTGAATGGAGCATGTAGCACTTAGAACAGAGAGCACAGTTATGCTCATACCTTTCACAGGTCCCTACCCCACCACCCCATCCCTGAGTCCACCCTCCAGTGTGCTATCCTGTGGGGAGCACGGGAGTGGAAGAGAGACAGGTGAGAGGTCTCAGGGTGTCCCTCTCTAAGACTCCTCCGCTTGAATAGGGCTCAGGATTGTCACAGCTGCATTACTACTAATCCCAGGGTACTAAGGCTCCCAGGCCATCTATATACACAATTTCTTTAGTTTTCTTTTCTTTATTTTTGCATGTTTGGGGGGTTGTCAGAGAGTACCGTGTGTGCTTGTGGAAACCCAACAGTGACATGTGGAATCACCTTGGATTGCTCTATCTCTTTACTACTTTGCTCTGAAGTTTCCCAGCTCCCTCTTCCAGGGCTAAAGTCCAGGCCAACAGCATTTCTGCCTGGAGTTTTTACATGGGATCTGGGAATCCCAACTCACGTTCGATGGCTTGTGGGGCAAAGGCTTTAATCCCTGAGTCATCTCCCCAGCCCAGAATCTCTTTATGAAACTTTTTTCCAGCCACTCCCCGCAATGAAAGATACCTCAACCGCTTTCTGCTGGGCCTCTGACCAATAAACCTGACTTCATTGAAGGCTGTGCTATCTCTGAGACCCATGTAGGTTGAAAAGGGGACATGTATTTATTGCTCATGGTGCTGGGGTGCCAGTAGGGAGTTGAGACCACCAGTGTGAGGATCTTGATGAGGACTGAGAATTAGAATGGAAGGTAGCATGTTCTGAAAAACATGTATTATGCTAAAAAAATAAACATGTGCCAAAAGGGGGAACCGCAGAGAGAAGGCAAAGAACTGTTTATGTGAGCAGCATATGTACGCACGGGAATTTCCACGTGCAACAACACAGTAACGCCACTGAGCAAGTGCTTCTAGGACTGGTGAATCCCTTCTGGGAGATCCTGACGCAGGCCAGGGAAAGGACACAGAGAAGACTCTGAAGGGGACAATCACAGGAAGTAAGGGACACTTCCTCACAGATACTAATTTCAACCCTCATTACCAAGGCTTTGCTGGAGATCCAAAACACGCATTTTATGAAGCTATGCTGGCTACTGTTTTGAAGTACCCCGTCAACCCTAAAGTATCTGGATGATACTCCTACAGAATACCTCTTCTGACATTTTTATTGCCTTTGTGTTTTGCAGAAGGCTTCATCTTGTCCAAAGAGTCTGGAATTAATTCCTCCACTCTTGTGTTATGGCAAAAACATGTGTTACCATGGTTTCTGAAAACACAATTTCAACTAGCAGATGGAACTACCTAGAGGAAAGGATCTTATTGGTAAAGAAATTTGGAACAGAACTCAAGCGAAAATAAACATTTCCAAAAGCCCTCCCATTTAGGAGTACAATGAATTCCTGCCAACGGTATGGTGCTGTACAAATTATTGTGTTAAACATTCTTAATTGATACATAGCTCATAAAAATTAGCAGATTCGGTACCAGAGTTTAGTTTATGATATGCTTTATTTTAGCCCATAATATTTTTTAAACTTAGAGAATGTTGGATAGACGTAGATGAGGCAAAGGGACTGATTTAGAATTCACTGTGGATGGTTATAAACCACTGAGACATTTCAAAGATGTGGAAATGACTCACTGGAGATCATCTATATTGTCACTAGAGTATGAACTGAATATCCTAAATATTCAGGAATTACAAGGCAACATATAAAGCCAGCGATTTGTTATCACCTGGGATGTCTTTTCCCTAGGGTAATATACTTTAAGTGTAGTCATGGCCAGTCAGAGTGTGAGCTGTATTTACCAGTCCTCGAATTTGCAGCTATATGTGATTATGTGATTAAAGTTCCAATACACGTCAGGGAACTTTGCCTTCTCTTTTTGTGTGTGATGTGGTGGTGGTGGTGGTGGTGGTAGTGTGTGTATGCGTGTGTGTGTTCATGGTGTATGCACATGTACTCATGTGAATGCATTTGTGTGTTCATGTTTATGCACGTGTGTGTTCATATGTATGCATGTGTGCTCATTTATGTACATGTGTGTTCATGTGTGTGTAAAAGTATGCTCATGTGCATATATGTTTGTGTTCATGCGAATGCACCTGTGGGTTCATATTATGTACATGTGTGTTCATGTATATGTATAAGTATGGTCATGTGTTATGTACATGTGTGTTCATGTGCATGGACACAGGTGTGTGTGCGTGCTGGGGAGGGAGGTATGTAGGTCAGAGTTCTACCTGGGGTATTTTTCCTGAAGCTCTCTCACTCAGTTGGACTGGCTGGCTCAAAAGTCCCAGTGATCCTTCATCTCTGCCCTTCCAGTGCTTGGGGCTACCACATCCAACTTTTTTTTTTTTAATGCTAGTTCTAGGGATCGAACTCAGGTCCTCATGCTCACATGGCAAGCGCTTCACTGACTAAGCTATCTTCCAAGCCCCACTGTGCTCTGGGAGACAGGATCTCTCTGTGTAGTCCAGCTGGACTTGCACTGACCACAACCCTCCTGTGCCAGGCTCCCAGTGCTGGGATGACAGGTGTATGTCACCATGCCTCTTCTTCCCCTTTTCTGGAGCCTTCCTGAAGCCTGCAAATCTGTATCCTTGGCTGTCTTCTTAATGCATTTCTCCTGTCTGCTTTCTGGGACACGGGTACTGCTCAAGCTTCTGGGCTAGGTTTCCATGTGGAGGTCAGAGGTCAACCTCAGGTGTCATTCCTAGGAACCACCCTAGTGTCTCTCATTGGCCCAGAGCTTGCAGGTTTGGGTGCAGGTAAAGATCTGCTGAGCTGTCCCAACTTTTTGTACAAGATAACAGTAGATACAGAAATTTTTAAACATTTTTTAAACCTACCTATTGTGTGTGTATATGTGTGCGTGCATGTGTGTGTGTCAGAGGGCACTATGAGTCTCTGTGGAAGACCAAGGTGACTCCAGGAATCATCCTGTATGCTTCTATCTCCTTTTTGCATAGTTCTGGGATGTCCCAGGCTTCACCCACCAGGGCCGGAAGTGCAGGCGGTTGCGGGTTCTGGCTGGTGTTTTATATGGAACCTGGGATCCGAACACAGGACCTTCTGCTTGTGAGGCAGAGTCTTAATCCCTGAGCCATTTCTTCATGTAGACATATTTAGCTTCCCATTTGTCAGCTTTTGACTTATTCAGTTCAGTTTGGTGGAACAAACTTGTAACATGTTCTGTTCTGGTATTGAGGATCGAGCAGTCTCAATTTCATGTTGTAATCTTCCTGTTACAGTTACTTTGCATGTTCCTAATAACTTCACGACCAAATGGCTTATAGGGGGACAAGGAATTTTATTTTAGGCTTATGATACTCTGGTCATAATTCCTTGTCCAGTTTGGCAGGAGCACACACCAACAACCAGGGTTGAGGGAACTGGACATACCACATCCACAGGATTGCTGAGAGGGATTATATTCTGCCAGACCAGCATCTTCAAAGACTTCCTTTGACATGTTTTCTTTGTCAACATGATGCTGGCCCTGTATCAGACACGTAGAAGATAGGCTTTCATCTAGCCAATGTTAGAAAGAATTAGATCATAAATTATGTAACTGTCAACTACCTACGCCATGTATTAATCATCTGTGATCTATTATATATCATCTATGTATCTGCCATCTACCCATCAGCTACCTAGACTATGCATGTTTGTCATCTATCACTTTGTCATCTACTAATCTATCCTATCTATCCATCCATCTATCATCAATTATCTATCATCTGTGTTCTATATATCATCTGTCTATCCATCCACTTACCTATCTACTCACCTGTCATTATCACAACTTTCAAAATAGGTCCCAAGGATACAGGAGCAGCAGAGTGCGGAAGACAAGCTATTGTTCACCTCAGCTGAATTGCTTCATGACTGTGCCTTCCCTTCTCTCTGCCTTGTCTCATGTCTCTGCCTTCACACTGCAAGGTCTCCAGCTCAAATCCTTGTGCGCATGTTTCCTCCTGCTCTCTTGGGAACCCAGTGCAATTTGACACAGTTGTCTTTATCTCGGTCACCAAGGATCACTCACATGACCTATTGCAAAGATGCCTGCTTGCTTCCCATCTCACGAGGTACCACTTGGAGGAATAATCATCCTCTTCTTCCCCCCGGCCCTAACCTTTCAGGCCACTCCCTCAATTTTCCCCAAAATTTAGCTGCTGGAGCTCAGGGCTTGGATTGCCTTTTTGATCAGTCACATGCATTTAGCCTATGCTGACTTGGAATTTCCCACGCAGCTGAGAATAACCTTGAACTTCTGATCCTTCTGTCTTCATCTCTGAACAAGTATGTGTCACTGCATCCCGTTGATACAGTGCTAGAGACTGAACGTGGAGCTTTGCACAAGCCAGGCAAGCACACTACGAATACAGTTCCAGCCCCAGCCAGGGTTAGGCTTTTGTTCTTCTGTCCACACTCAATCATTCCCAGATATTTAAGTCCAGTCCTTACCTCTTCAACTCCAGGTTTTTAAATGTAAAGCGTACATCTCATAGATGAATCGCTCAGAATGTTCACAAATGGCACTGTCTATGTAACCAGCACAAGTACAAGGACTTAGCCGGCCTCCTAGAAACTCTTGGACCACTTTTCAGTTGCCAGTCCTGCCCTGGAGCTGCCATCCTCTCTGCTTCCAACAGCATTGATTGCTTTCTATTTGTCCTGATAGACTCATACAGTATGATACATGTGTATATATGCTGATGTGTGTGTGTTTCATAATGTCTACAATATGCATGTCAAGGCTGAGACAACGTTTGGTCTTTCTCCTTTGCCTTTGACCTTGTATTTTGAGGTCTCTCACCCACCTAGAAACTCTCTAAGGAGACTAAGATAGTAGTAAGCAAGCCTCAGGGATCCATCCATCTGTCTGTCAAGATGTGCCTCTCAGCCCTGGGATTATTAGCACATGCAACTGTGTCTGGCTTTTTTTTTTTTTTTTTTTTCTTTTTCATGGATTCTGGGATCAAACTGAGGTCCTCTGGTTTACAAAACAAGTAACTTACTGACTAATGGTGGCAGAAGTTAAGGGCCTTCTCATGCTAAGCTAGCGCTCCACCCCCGAGCTATAGCCCTGGCTTGCTTTCTTTTACTCTTTATTTATTTATTTTTATTTATTTTTTTATTTATTCAATAGTGTGTGTGCGCGTGTGTGTGTGTGCGTATGTGCGTGTGTGTGTGTGTGTGTGCGTGTGTGTGTAGAACCACGGGCGAATTCAGGAACCATCATGGATGCCTCTACCTCCTCCTTTTTTACTCTGCCCTGGGATTCACAGGCTCCGCCCTACCAGGACCAGATACACAGGCTGCCCCCCACTTCCACCCGGTGTCTATATGTGGGGTCTAGGATCCGAACTCAGGACCTCCCGCCTGCAAGGCAGAGACTTAACCCCTGACCCACCTCTCCAGCCCCAGGAGTCATATGTTTTTGAACCTGGAAGAAGAAATGCCACCCAGTCACAGGTGAGCCTTGGACATGCCAAACCCCTTGACACCTAGGATGTGGCTAGATGAAGGGTTTGCAAGCACTTCCGGGAAAGCATAGAATACACTCTAATGAGGAGTTCGGAAAGCCCAGGGCCTGGTGGAGAGGGGCTTGAACTTGGCCTGGGACAATGGGGAGCTCCTGCCTCCAAGGCCAGAGAGGTGGGGAGCCCTCCATGATCCTTTTGTCAGGGTACCATGGGGTTGGGGACTCAACTCAAAGCATGTCTCCTTTACTAGTCATTCTCTCTTTCTCTCTCTGTCCCTCCATATTTGTGTGTGCAGGACCCTGTGAGTGAGGGTGCAGGTGTGTGTGTACAGAGGCCAGAGATCACCCCTGAGGGTCATGACTCAAGATCTGTCAACTTTGTGTATTTGGAAGGGGGCTTGTGTGTGGGTGTGTGTGTGTGTGTCTGTCTGTCTGTCAGAGGATACTCTGTGTGCCTGTGGAGGACCAAGGGTGTTTGGGAATCATCCCGGATTGTTTACAAGGCAAAGACTTTAACCCCTGAGCCATCCAGGGGTTTTGAGACAGGCTCTCTATTGGTCTGGGGCTTGCCTATTAGGCTAGGCAGGCTAGCCAGCAAGACCTAGGGCTCTGCCTGCTTGTCTCCTAAGCACTGGGCATATCATGCAAGTGCATACCACCACGCCCTGCTTTCTTACATAGGCTTCAGAGAGTCTCATACTTGGACGCCAGCAAGCACCTACTTACTACAGAGCCGTTGTCTCCTCAGTTCCCTGCGCAATGTCTTTGGCTGATGACGTCTTCTGTGGGATTTAGGCTTCAATTAGGAGCCTTATTGTTTTACAGACACCTTTTTTCCCCCTTCTTTATTCTGAAAACAGAAAGCAAATTTAGAATAGGCCTAATCTGGGAGAAGAAGCAACATAATTCAGTGGCATGAATGGTGAAAACGGCTTCCAAGTGAAGAGCATCTAAAACAGTGTCTAAAATAGAGGCGCCTTGTCACAGAAACCAGAGCTCAAGCATGATTTTCTTTTGCCTGATGGAATCTGTCAGAACCAAATTGTTTTCCAGCTTTTTGTTGCCATATCAAGAGGGAGTGATTACATCTACTTCAAAGCATATTCTTCTGATAGAAGGTTAGAATGTTGATTCTCCCCTCTCCCCTCTGTACATTCTGGGACGTAGGAACCTTTAGAGAACTGAGTCTTCCCTTATAGTCCCTGGACATATAGTTAGTGAAACCTCAAACTGGGATAATTAACATGTGGACGTGGTTAATATGGGTTTGAGAAATGGATTTAAAGTTGGACTTTGTAGTAGGAGGTTGGTGACTGTGGCCAGGGGCACAGATTTGCAGTCCAGTTGCTCATACAAAGTCAGGCTGGCTAATGGAAAGAATCCAAAGATTGTTCTTGGGAATGGAGAGATGGCTCAGGGGTTAAGACTCTGCCTCACAAGCAGAAGATTCTGTGCTTGGATCCCAGATCCCACGTTAAAAACTCTAGGTGGAAATGGAGGCAGCCTGCACCAATGGTTCTGGTAGGCGGAGCCTGGGAATCAAGAAGGAGTTAGGTAGAAGCAATCCAGGATAATTTCTGAAGTCACCCTTGGGCCTCCACAGGGACACACAATGCCCTCGGATACACACACACACACACACACACACACACACACACACACACTAAATACATAAAATATTAAAAATAAATGAGAGGTTCCCATTTAACCAGCACCAGAAGTCATGGAATTCAAGGAAAATGTCTTTTTTCCCCCTGAGCTATTTTTCTTCATGGTAGACTCCCTCACTGACTATACTCGAGCCTGGGAACCCTCTTTCTAGCAAGAACTTGACTCCTGAACTCCCCAGTTGTTTTTTTCTGGAATCTTCCATACTCAACATCTGAGCAGCTTCAGTTGCTTCAGTAAGCAGCCTTGTGCTCCAATCTCTATCCCCCAAAGGATTCCTGGTCACCCTGGCCTGCCTTCAGCAGAAATCCTCCTGGAGAGTTTAGCCAGAACCCTCCTGCCGCCACTTCCTCTTAGGAGTTTTCTATCTACTGACCCCAAACATGTTCAGTGCTAAAAGTTCTCATCTTGCCTTTTTGTTTTTGTATTTGAATTTAGACTTCAGAATCTCTTCCCCACTGTTAACCTCTGTCAGTGGTCCTTTTCCCACTATTACCCCCTCACCTTGCCTCTAATAAATAGTTTCTCAGTGACTTTACATGTGCTGTGGTTTGAATATATCTTGAGTGACCCAAGAGTTCACATGCTGGAAGCTTACACCTCAGTGAAGATATTGGGAGCTGAAAATGGAAGGGCCCAGTGCAAAGTGACTAGGTCATTAATCCTCTGAAGGGATTAATGTAGTTCTTGTGTCACCCTCTGTTGATTCTCTGGAAAGGGTTGAGATAAAAGAGCAAGACTGGCCCTTCCTTAGTTACCTTGGGTTCATGCCCCACCATGTGACCTTCCTCTCTCTTGCAAGTGCTCCTACCACGAGGATATTTGTTGAGACATGGTGGCTTCGATGGCCCCCACCAGAGCCAGGGCCATGAAGTTTACATTTTGCCAGAATAAACACTTCTCCCTTAAGTCGCTTTGTGAGGCATTTGGTAACAGCATGGCGAGGAGGAATAAAGACAGGAAGGCCAGGTGCAGGAAGAGCCTGTGGGCGCTCCTCTGCTGACCTGCCTGGCCCGCATCCTCCTTTGATGTCTCATCAACAGGCACCCTGCGCATAGGAGGAGGTTGTCTTTGCCAGAACAGGCTCTATTTGTTGTCCTTGGAAGTTAAGAGTAGTGTCAGAGTGAATACCCTCAGGGGTCTCCTGCCTGACATCCCTGCAGACGGCTTCAAGGAGGCCTTCCCCAGCAGCTGCAGGACTCGCCTGTTGCATTGCACTTCCAGCACTGTGAAACAGAGCACCTGGTGTTCTTAACTCTAGACTGTCTTATCTCCACTGATAAAGTTCTCATTTCTCAGGGTGGAGAGATGGCGCAGGGGTGAAGACTCTGTCTCGAAAGCAGAAGGTCCTGAGTTTGGATCCCAGGTCGCACCTAAAAATGCCAGGTAGAAAGGGTCTCAGGCTGCATTTCCAGACTTGATGGGCAGAGCCTGTGAAATCCCACATGGAAGCAAGAAGAAAGTGGAAGCAATTCAGGATGATTCCTGAAGTCCCTTGGTCTTCCACAGGGATGTACAATGCCTCTCTCTCTCTCTCTCACACACACACACACACACACACACACACACAAATAAAATAAAATAAAATAAAAAGTTCTCATCTCTCAAGATTAGAATCCTTCACAATTCTTATGTTCATCTGTAACTAAAGAGTGGTTTCTGTGAGCACTTGAGTTCACTGGTTTGACAGTAGTGATTATACATCGATCTGTGAAAAGCTCTTGCCACTGAGGTATCCTCACGTCCAAATGCAAGTTTGATGCCACACTGTGTCTCCCGGTGGTGGACACCTGCCTGAGACCTTCCCTTTGCAGATGACTTCTAGTCCATCCTAGGAATGCGAGGAGGGGTCAATCACATGCCCCACCTTCTCCATGCCAGGGCAGCTGCTGATGCTTGGGCCTTTCATCAGTTGATATGGCAGAGAGGGTTTTGCTCTGTGTGTGTGTGTGTGTGTGTGTGTGTGTGTGTGTGTGTGTGTGTGTGTAGGTGTGTACTTGTGTGCATGTGGAGGGCAGAAGAGAACATCGAGTGTCTTACTCTATCCCTCTTTGCCTGTTTGCTTGAAGCAGTGTCTAGCACTGATCCTGAAGCTCAGGTTTTGGCCATGCTGGCTTGTCAGCAAGATTCTGGGAACCATCTGTCTCTGCTCCCCGTCCCCCAAACTCTGAGTTCACAAGCACATGCAACCATGTCGGCTTCTATGTGTGTGTTGAGGAATCAAAGTCAGGTCCTCATGCTTGCATGTCAAGCCCCAGTAGCCACCAGCCATCCCCAGCCGCTGCTTGTCCCTGTAGTTGTAACCCCAGGAACTTGGAGTGGCCCATAGCTGTCTCTGCTCTAGTCTGAAGACAACTGGACTGAAAGGAGTGTGATGGCGTGGGCAGCAGATCTGCAGGTGGGGAGGACAAGCCCTGATGAGCTCACCTGAACGCTAGAGCTCAATGTACCCGAAGAAGCCAGACTCTGGCTACGGCGTCCAGAGGCTCCGTCATCCCCTCTACTTAAATCTTCAGGGTTTTGGTTTGTTTTGTGACAGGGCCTGGCTCTGCAGCTCAGGCTGCCCTTGAACTCGTCATCTTGCCGCATCTACTATGTGTTGACACCACACAACTCTACATACACTACATTTGGCAGGTTTTTATTGTTTTCATATTGCTTGAGATGAAGTCTCAAGGAGCCTAGGCCGGCCTCGAACTCGAGTTGTAGCCAAGGCTAGCACTGAACTCCTGATCTCCCGACCTGTACCTCCTGAGAGCTGGGATTGTAAGCATTTGCTGTCGTGCCTAACTCACACAGGTTGGTCTGGAAATTATTATTAAGCTTCACTTTTAAGAATTTTGTGTGTTGTGGAACATACAGAACATGAAATTTTCTGTTGTAACCATTTTGGAGAGCAGTTTTAGGGTCAAATCCAGGGCCTTGTGATTTCTAGGCAAGGGCTCTGTCATCGACTTTCCCCCCATATCTGCAGCTCTTGTCTCCAGTACTGACACTGTATCCTTCAATGGACAGGGTCGCAGAGTCGCAACCCCTGAGTCATCTCTCTAGCCTCTGCCTGACATTTTTTATATGGGATCTAGGGATTTGAACTCAGGTCCTTTTGGTCTTGAGGCAAAGGCTTTAACCACTGAGCTATCTCTCCAGCCCTAGGTGTCTCATTCTAAAAGAGCCATGTGATGTTATCTGTGTGTAGCGTGAGCCATCATTTCTGTTATGTTTTTGGAGTTGTTCAGAGATTCACCACAGACCAAAAGTTAAAAATTTAACAAGTGAGAGGCTTTATTGAGAGAGAGAGAGAGAGAGAGAGAGAGAGAGAGAGAGTTAGAGACTGGTACCAGGGCTCACACACATGGGCTGGGTGATGTGAGTGAAGCCTGGAGTCACATCTCCACACAGTTTTAATAGACAAGGGACAAAGGGGGCTGCAAGCCTCCTCTTGTGTGCAGATCAGTGGTGGACAAGTTGGCACCAGCAAAGCAGTTTAGCCATCAGCACGAAGGCTTCTTGCAGGCCGTCTGGCCAAATGACATTCCAGAGGGGAATTCTGGACAACTGGTTGGGGGGTGGACTTTTTTTTAATTGCCTTCCAGCATTTCTCTGGCTGAAGAATTCCTTTTTAAGATTTTCCCATTTATTTTTCCCTCCTACATTATTTTTAAGATTTTCCCTTTTATATTACCTCCTACAATTTCCTTCCTTTGTTTTTATTTTATTTTTCTAGTTTTAGAAGCATATTGAATACTTATCCCTGCTTTCCTCTATCCTCTCTCTCTCCCATTTCCCTCCTTTCCCTTCATCAATCCATCTCACGCCCTTCTGCCCTCTGTCTGTCTGCTTCTATGGACCCCAGGGTTCTTTCTGGCTTTTGTCTCCTCTTGTGGGGGTTCAGGCCTCTTGTGGCATACCGAGTTGCCTCTCTTTGGGCTACCTCACTGATAGGTTTCCACTGTATGGTCTTTTTTCTCTTGAGTTCCTCAATAATCTTTCGGAGTATGTTGGTATGTCAGTCATTATGCAAATCTGATAAGGACAAATCTCACTGCAGTGAGTGATTTCGTTCCTTTGAAATCTATTCTATTCTTTGAATTCTATTCTTTTTCATGGATATAAAAAGCTTCCTTTGCCATTTATCTCTTGACAAACATAGGTTGCTTTCTACCCTTTGCCTGCTGTGGATAATGCCACTACAGACATGGGCATATGATCACTAGATTCAAAATTTTGATATCGTTACAGCATCACATACAGTGAGAGCCTACCTCAGAAAACAAAACAGAGCTGAAGAGATGACTCAGGGGTTAAGACTCTGCCTTGCAAGTAGAAGGTCCTGAGTCCAGGTCCCATGAAAAAATACCAGGCAGAAATGGAGGAGCCTTGTACTTCCAGCCTTAGTGGGTGGAGCTGGGAAAACCCAAAGTGAAACAAAAAGGAGGTAGAAGCAGTCCAGTATGATTCCTGAAGTCGCCCTTTGTCCTCCACAGGAACACACAATGCTCTCTGATACACACTAAATAAAATAAAATAAAATAAAATAAAATAAAATAAACCCCCAAACAACAAAAAGCAACAAAAACAACAAAAAAGTCGTGGTTCTAGAGCTTTCTTTGATAACATTGGAATGTTTAAAAAAAAAAAACACCAAAGTGCCACTGAGGCAGGATTAGAGCAGCCATGCTGGGATGGGTCTCTCAAGGTCTTTGAAGGTCTTTGGAATTCCTAAAGGTCATCCCCCACTGCTGGACTCTCCCTGAGAGAATACCCCTGTTGAGGAACTGACTCCAATCCTCCCAGAGATAAAATGGCCAACTTCCTTATGTAGGGATTATGGAAATGAACTCTCTATATCAAACAACTTGACCTCTAGCTCACTTGGGCTCACTGGGTTGGGTCCCAGTGGGAATTAACCAATGGGAAAAAGCCAGCTTCCTGGGCTTGTCTAGGTGTATAAATATACCTGACCCTGACAGCCATCTGGTTCTCCAGGGCATCCTAGCCTCTCATAGCACTCCAAGTCTAGAGTCCATGGGTTCCATCCTTTCTCTCCTCTAATAAACTCTACCTTGATCCTCTACACCATGTTCTGATTTCGATCTTAGACTCCGGAACCCAAGAACCTTACAACATTGGGACGGTCCTGTCCCTATACCACCACCACACAATTCATGATTCTGTAAAAGGAAAGACTTGGAGGAGTTTGTGCCATTAGCCTCTGGATGTGGGCAGCAGCCAAGAAAGGACCACGGAGGGATGGGGGAGACTAGACAGGAGATTTCCACAAGCTTTCCAGGGGTGAATGCCTCTCCCCAGACGCTCAGAGTTGAAATATCCTGCTTTACTAGGTGTGGTGGGCTGGGGTCTGAGTCTGTCTCTAGAAAGAAACGGGTGACTGGGGAATACAGGTTTATTTTACATTGGCAGTTCCTGCTATAGACAAACAAAAGGAACCCACCATACCAGGGCTGTTGAAATGGGCATGTGCCAGGAGAGCCAGGTGGATGGGGCGCCAGCCCGCACAGGTGTGCAGACAGACTACTTTGGAAATGGACGCTGGTCCCCGTACTCCTTTCCCCCTCCCTAAAAAAACACACGGGTCACTTCAGAGTTGCCTGGAGTGAGGGGTGGTGGAGTTTGTGTGGATTCCTCCTGGGCGGGAGGGGGCCTGTTAGAAGGCCTTCCTTGCTTTGAGAGGTGAACCCTGCCACCTCAATCACCTTTCCTTGACTCTCGGACTGGTACTGTGATTTTAGGGATTTCTGTGGGTTGGGTGACGGGAAGCGCTCTGCTTTCTAGGCTGGGATTTGGACTTTCGTTCCCACGTGAGCCTGCAGGATCCGTGCTCTGCAGCTCTCACGTGCTTGGACGTCCCACGCACCCCACAGCACCCACGTGCTGATGATACCCACGTGCCCACAGCGCACGCAGCACCACATGCGCTTGCAGCACCATTCATCCACAGCCTCCGCGTGCCCAGGACCCATGCGCTCCAGCAGAATCTCCGCAGCTAGGTCAGCGTCACCCACGTGCAACTGCAGCATCCACGCGCCCGAATCCACGCGCGCATCCAGCCTCGCCGCCACCCTGTCGCAGAACCCCGGGTAGACTGCGGTAGTCACGTAGTCAGGACTGGGTGAGGAGCCCCAAGCAGAGAGGCTGCATTTCCATAACAAGCCATCAGACCACGCCTGCGTTGCGGAGGGAGGATCAGGTGACACTCTGAAGAACCAGCCTGGAAGCCAGCTGCAGCCGGTTAGAAAGTGAAGCTGGTTTCATCACCATATAATAAGGACTAGGAAGCGGTCACCCTAAAATAGCTTAATCCGATGCACGGAAAATGAGGGAGCGGTCAATTTACCCACTGGAACGCGGCCTCTACTGGCGGCATCCGAGAGATGTCAGAGGATGAGAAAAGGGAAGGAGCTAAAATGCTGTTCTTACCAAAGTGTAACTAGTAAAGTTTCGCAGGCCGGAGACTGCTGCTCAAAGTGTAACTAGTAAAGTTTCGCAGGCCGGAGACTGCTGCTAACACCAGGCAAAACCGCGTAGATTCCCTGACACATGCAGGCTACTTTGCATTCTTAGTTTTCTTTCCTTTTCCTTTCTTCTGTTGCAGGATTTCTGTTCAGGTTCTTGAATCCCAGACTCAAAAATTGAAACAGGGATGTGATTGAATGTGTTAAGTAAAATTTATTGAAAAACAGGGAAAGGAAGGGATACTTGATTGTTCGAGAGAATCAACGAGCTCATAAATTCAGTGTAAGTTTCAGGTCACATGCTGCTCCCTTTCACATATGGCCTTGCATAATTTCTTCTTTCCTTTCCCTCCCTCCCTCCCTTCTTCCCTCCCTCCTTCTCTCCCTTTCTTCCTTCCCCCTTCCTTTCCTTTTCCCTCCCTTTTGCCCTTCCATTCTTCCCTCCTTCTCTTTTTTCTCTCTCTGAATTGTTTCCAACCATTTTGTTGTGGTTTTATGTTCAGGTTCTTTTGTTCAGGAGTTGAACATTGAAACCAGAATATGCGTAGAGGATTAAGGCAGATTTTATTCCGGGAGAGAAAGGAAGGAATTTATGGACACGGAGTCTGGGCGGGGCAAGAGAATAGAAAGGAACATACAGTCACGGAATTCCTGGGGAGCAAGTGAGCCAAAGATGACTGGCAGGGTCAGGGGTATTTATAGGGTTAAGCAGGGTGGTGGTGGGGGTGGGATTTTTCTTTAGTGGTTAGCTCCAGTTTCTGCAAACCTGATTGGAGCTTTTGGTCCCCTATATCTCATTGGTCTATTCATAAAAAAACCCAGCCCAGTTGACTTTGTAGCTGACCCCGAGGTCCAACTGTTTGTTTTGAAGAATTTCATTTATCTGCTATGGAGAGCCTCTGTGGAGGGTTAGAACCAGTTCTTCTAGATTAGCAGGGTGCGTTCCTTCAGGATAATTCTAACAGTGGAAGATGACCTTCAAAGACCTTCCCAGCATGAATCTGTTCTGAAACTGCCTGAATTTCATGCACATATATAGTGCATTCTGATCATTCTTTTTTTTTTTTTTACTTTTTATTATTTATTCAATTGTGTGTGTATGCGTGTGTGCGCATGTGTGTATGTATGTGTGTGTGTGTGTAGAACCACAGGTGAATTCGGGAACCACCATGGACGCCTCCACCTCCTCCTTATTTATTCTGCCCGGTGATTCACAGGCTCCGCCCTACCAGGACCAGAAACGCAGGCCACCCCCGCTTCGGCGTCTATAGTGGGGTCTAGGAGTCTAGGATCCGAACTCAGGACCTTCCACCAGCAAGGCAGAGGCTTAACCCCTGAGCCACCTCTTCAGCCCCTCTGATCATTCTTACTCCCACCCCCTATCCTACTCCTGGACAACCACCTTTCTCCCCACAAGTCTCTTTTCCACATTCATGATTTTATTTATTTATTCATTTATTCATTCATTTATTTGTTTGTTTGTTTGTTTGTTTGTTTATATTTCTGTAACACACTGAGTTTAGCCAGAGCTATCTTTGTAACCAGGGGTTTGGAACTGTCCATGGGAGCCTGGTGAGCTGTGTCAGTCTGTCCAGGAGGACAATGACTGCCCCTCCTTCAGAATCCATCAACAGCAAATAGCTCAGCAGGAAGGGGCTGCCCTACCAAAGCCCTTTGGAACTGAGATGATTTCAACAAGAGGTTCACCTGTTGGACTTGGAGCTACAAGATTTGAAGTTTGTTTTGCTGGTTTTCAGTCTTGTTATGGACCAATCTTTCCTGGATATGCCCCCATTCCTTCCTTTTGGAATGGGAATGTTTATTCTGTGCCATTGTTTGTTAGAAGTATGTAACTTGTATTTTGATTTTACAGGAGGCTTTGGATTTTGGACTTTTGGACTGTGTTGGGAATAGTGATATAGTCTATGAAGACTTTTAAAGTTGGACTGAGTATGGTTTATATAATGAGATGGCAATGAGCCTGTGGGGGCCAGGGGTGGAGTGTCATGGTTTGAAATGTGTCCCCCACAGTCTCATGTGTTTGGCAAGGTCATGGCACCTTGAGAGGTGGAGTCTTGCTGTAGGAAGGCAGTCACAAGGGGTGGGCCTTGAGGTGGATTAGCCCCACCCTACCTCTAGGAGAAGTTTGCCTTTGCTGCAAGCAGTCTTGCAGCTCTCAGCTTCCAAGATGTCTGCGGTGACTTAGACTCCTCCAGCTTTGGTCAGCCAGCCATGCCACCTCTCTTTTGAGAGACTGTACCTTCCCTCTGGAACCGTAAGCTGAATAAACCTCCCTTTCTCCCTTAAAAAAAAAAAAAAAAAGGAAGGGGCTGCCCTGTGAGTCCTTTGCATCAATGCCTGACTGGTGACAGACCCGTCAGTGCAGGGCTCCTTCCTTCTTTATAATGAGGCTGGTGAAACCCTATTCAGTAGCAACTTAAAAATAGACTGGTTTTCACAATGTATTTATGATGTACTGTCATGTCGACAGTGTTGGAATGTAATACTATAAATAGGCTTTAGAATTATTTGTGTTTTTAGGACAATTTTCACTTTAATCCTGAGCAGTTTTTTTTTGTTGTTGTTGACTTGGTTAAGAAGAAAATCAATAATAAAGTATTGTAATTTACCTAAATTTAAACCTGTAAGTACAATATTAAAACCAAGTGTTCTATTGAGATGTGAGGTTTAATCTGCCTTTATGGTTTTCCTTAATCTATGTATAAGATCATCTTCTATTGAATGCATATTTTTCATTCTCTGAACTTTTAGGAACGATCTGCTAATACTGGATTAAATTCTTCATGTCACAAAGATCAAATCAAAGAGTAGCTTATTTCCTAAAGCGCTTTATTGTTTTTTTTATTATTATTATTATTTATTCAACTGTGTGCATATGCGTGTGTATGTGCACGCGCACGTGTGTCTGTGTGTGTGTGTGTGTGTGTGTGTGTGTGTGTGTGTGTAGAACCACGGACGAATTCGTGAACCACCATGGACGCCTCCACCTCCTTCTGCCCAGGGATTCACAGGCTCCGCCCTACCAGGACCAGAAGCACAGGCCGCCCCCGCTTCCGCCTGGCGTCTATATGTGGGATCTGGGATCCGAACTCAGGACCTTCCGCCTGCAAGGCAGAGGCTTAACCCCTGAGCCACCTCTCCAGCCCGTGCTTTATTGTTTTTAAATTCATTATACAAAAAAAAAAAAAAAAAAAAATCTTAAAGTTGAATGCCAACTTCTGAAAGTCTCTCAAAGTTAGATGACACCAGTTTTCTAGTTCTGTCCTTAGTCTATCTCTTCCCCATGTGTCCTGCTTCTTTTTTTTTTTTTTTTTAAATTTTTTTTTTATTATTATTTATTCAGTTGTGCGCGTAATGCATGTGTGCGTGTGTGTGTATGTATGTATGTGTGTGTGTGTACATGTGTATAGAACCACGGATGAATTCAGGAACTACCATGGACGCCTCCACCTCCTCCTTGTTTACTCTGCCCCGGGATTCACAGGCTCCGCCTTACCAGGACCAGAAACGCAGGCTGCCCCTGCTTCTGCCCGGCGTCTATATGTGGGGTCTAGGATCCGAACTCAGGACCTTCTGCCTACAAGGCAGAGGCTTAACCCCTGAGCCACCTCTCCAGCCCCATGTCCTGCTTCTTCGCAGCCCCCATGTATGTACAGAAAACATTCCTTTTCATAAAATCAGAGTGTCATTAAAATAGATGAAAGTTTTGATTATCAAAAAGTTTTTGGGAAGTAATTACAAAGTTTAAAAACCCAGTATTTGCCTTTCTGAGATTAGTTTTAATTTCACTTGTAGTGTTGCAGGAGAAATTTTTATGTCCAGGTTCTTGGGTTCAGGAGTCAAAGATCGAAACCAGAACACATTAAGGCAGAGTTCATTAGAGGAGAGAAAGATGAGAACTCATGGTTGGATTCTAAGAGGGACAAATGAGCTGTCTGATGGTTGTTAGTGTCAGGGGTATTTATAGGGTTAGGCTTGTGCTGGGAGGGGATGGGGACTTTTCCTTGTTGGTTAGCTTCAGTTTCTGCAAACCTGATTGGTGCTTTTGGTCCCCTGTATCTCATTGGTCTGTTCATATTGGGGTCCAAGTCAGTTGATCTTGTGACCAACCTCCTAGTAGAGCTTATCTGCAGTGGAGAACTAATCTACATATCCTTTCATAAACAGAAGGTTGGAGGAAGTTGGTGACCTTATCTCTGTGGAGAATTAGAACCAGTTCCTCCAGATTAGTAAAGTGTATTCCTCAAGATAATCCCAGTTGTGGGGGATGACCTTCAAGACCTTCCCAGCATGGAACCTTTTACTCTATCTAAACTGCCTAACAAAATATTCTCTCTCAATAGTACTATAAGAAAATAACCTTAAGTGTTGTAATTTAGAAAAAGGGAAGAAGAAAGAAAAAAGAACGAGGTGGGAGATCAAACACGAACCCCGGCTTCGTCCATGTAGACTGAAGTTTATTCCAGCAAGAAATACCACTGAGTCCTTACACCCATCAGAGAGGAGGACCCAGAGGAAAGTTTGATATACACATTAAAGGATGCTTCAGAGATGGGGGGCGGGGGCACTGGGAGAAAGGGAGGGAGGGGAGAAAGGAAGGAGAAAAGGGGGAAGGAGCAGGGAGGTCCAGGGAGGGGACAGGGGTACCTATTACGTTTGTATGAGGGGAAAAATAAATTAAAAAAAAAGAAGCATCTTTCAGATGGAAATAGCTGCTCTCTTGGAGCCCAGGGTGCAAGCTTTCATAGTCGGAGTACAGGGAGAAGGGATTTTGGGTTTGAACAGTTATAAGATTAACATTCTTGCTGGAGACTGGTGAAGATCTGTCTTATCTCAGATTTAGCAGTGGGATCTCTGGCTGGGATTTGTCAGGCAGGAATTTCTGGTTTTGAAGTCTGGTTCTGGATCTATCATTGTATATACCTTTGTGTGTTAGGTATTGGAGCCCCTTGAATTTTGTGTTGTGTATATTTATAAAATGTACCAGCACCGAAGATGGGCTGGAGGAAGTCACTAGATCCTTTAGTCCCTCTTCCAATGAGGTCTCATTGAATAAGTCTCCTTTTACTGCTTTTTGCTATTAAAAATATATATCCCAAGAACTTACAACTGGTACAACATAGAAATAAAAGTCACTTTCGTTTTGTTTTCTTATTGTGTCTTTAAATTTTACAACTACAGGAAGGGGTCTGAATATTCTCATCACAAGTAAATGATTCTGCTGAGGAGACGGTTATGCTAATTGCTTGATCACTACATAATACAGAGTGGTGAAGTATCACACTGTACCCTACACATATGTACAGTTATGAATCGATTAAAAGAAAACTTGAAAACAATTTATCTCCAAATAAAAAATCAAAACCAAACCTCTGCTAAGAAATTTATGTAAAAGTT
This sequence comes from Typhlomys cinereus, assembly GCA_023101885.1. NCBI lineage: Eukaryota > Metazoa > Chordata > Mammalia > Rodentia > Platacanthomyidae > Typhlomys > Typhlomys cinereus. The sequence continues at coordinate 3,240,221 of JALPQD010000271.1, forward strand.
TAGTAAAAAGAAAAGTTTTCATTTTTCTAGGATAAATATTAAGTTAGTGTATGTGTGTGAGAGAGAGAGATAGAGAAAGAGAGAGAGGAGGGAGAAAGAGAGGGGGAGAGAGAGAGAGAGAACACTATGTGCTCCTGTGGAGGACTAAGGATGACTTCAGGAATCATCCTGGATGGCTTCTACCTCCTTCTTGCTTTGCTCTGGGATTTCCCACCCAGGGCCTGAAGTTTAGGCGGAAGCCATATCTGCCTAGTGTTTTCCATGTGACCTGGAATCCAAACTCAGGACCTTCTGCTTGTAAGGCAGAGTCTTAACCCCTGAGCCATCTCTCCAGCCCAACAGTTATTTATTAATGACTAGTCATTTCCAATTTGAGAGGGAGCTGTCAAGTTTTTATTCAGAGTGACAGCACGGTGGTCCAGTCCCACCAGCAGTACAAGCATCTTACTTTCTCAGCATCTTCCCGGCATTTGCTGTTATCCAGGAGAACAGGTCTGCAGTGTCAGTTCCCTGTGGCCTCAAGTCATGCTTTCCTCCTGACTGATGAGATCAAAAGCCTCCCACTTGTTTGTTCTCTTCAGTGGCTAGTTTGCATTTTGGATAGTTTGTTTTTTTTTAAAGAGTTCTGAGATGGTGAGGGGATAATTTGATTTCTGTTGGACAGCTAGTGCAGTTGGAAATGTCCAGTCTTGTGGGAACCACGTCTACCACCCTTCCAGTTTTTCTCAGTAAACTGGGACATTCATAACAATGCATGGGCTATAAAAGATTGTAGCTCCACCTCTCTCTCTCTCTCTCTCTCTCCTTTCTGCTCCCCCCAACCATCTGGACACAACGTGGCAGCTTGGTTCTCTCCTAGCCATGAGCTTATGGCAACTCTTCCTGTTCTCTCTGACCTTAAGCTCTCTTCTCTGCTCTAATGCTGTCCCACTTTAAGGCTACGGCTTCCTCGTTGCCTCCCTTGGATCGAGTGTCCAAGAGTTTCTTCCTCTTCTCTCATGTTCAGTAAAATCCCTGTTTGTATCTATGTGTGTTCTGGTTTCAATCTTCAGCTCTGGAACACAAAAAGCCCAAGCAATGTCAACCCCCTACCAATGAGTCAGGCATGGAATTTTCAGTACCCGCTCCCCCAAATCCCAGAGGTCCATCATGGCAAGGAACTGAGTCACAACAGCAGAAACTGAGGGATTAGTCATATCACATCTACAGTCCAGAACAGAAAGCAACAGATGGATGAGTATCTGCTTGTTTGCATTTGGCTCACTTTCTCCATCATTTTTGGTGTGTGTGTGTGTGCATGTGTGCATGTGCACATGAGTGTCTGCATGTGTGTGTGTGTGTGTGTGTGTGTGTGTGTGTGTGTACATGCATTAGAGGATATTAGAGTGTGTGCACCTATGGAAACCTAAGGGTGACTTGAGAAATCATCCTGGATTACTCTCTGCCTCCTTATTGCTTTTTGTTCTGGGTTTTCCTAGGTTCCACTTTCCTGGTATTTGTAGATCTGAGGATCCAAACTCAGGTCCTTTTGCTTGTAAGGCAAAAGTTTTAACTCCAGAGCTATCTCTCCAGACTTCTATCCATCTCTATGTAGTTCTGGTCTACCTGCCTAGGGAATGGTCCCCCACATAATGGCTTGGGTAACAAACATCAATTATGCAGGTGCCTCCGTATTCCTGGAGCCTCCGTTTAATCTTTTATTTTTTTATTCAATTGTGCATGTATGCGTGTGTACGAGTGTGTATGTGTGTGTGTGTGTGTGTGTGTGTGTAGAATCACGGACGAATTCGGGAACCACCATGGACGCCTCCACCTCCTCCTTGTTTACTGTGCCCCGGATTTACAGGCTCCGCCCTACCAGGACCAGAAACACAGGCCGCCCCGCTTCCGCCAGGTGTCTATACGGGGGTCTAGGATCCCAACTCAGGACCTTTTGCCTGCAAGGCAGAGGCTTAACCCCTGAGTCACCTCTCCAGCCCCTCCATTTAATCTTAATGTCATACACTTTAGTGTCATACACAGTCCACTCAGCAACTATATATGAACTGTCAGACTTTGCTGCATGTTGCTTGGCCTCAGCATCTTTCTGAAACTTTCTGTAACCTCATAATTCATATTCTGCATGCCTGATGTGATGGTTTCAACCATCAATTTGGCACCTATGAGGATTCTTTATTTATTTGAAACATGTCTATGGGCAAATTTAATTGCATGATTAATTTGGTAAAACTCAGCCCATAGTAGGTATTACTGTTCCTTAGACAGATGGGTTGATTAGCATTTTTGGCAAAAGTGGCCAAAAGTATGCAGCATTGGCTCTTGACTCTTCTACTGTTGCTGTGGATATGATATTTAGGCAGCTTCAGAACAGGTCCAGGCTGAGAAGTTCTTTGAAGGTCCTGAAGGTCTTTGAAGGTCTTAAAAGTCATCCTCCACTACTGGGACTATGTAAAGTAACACACTTCAGTAATCTGGAGGAACTGGTTCTAATCCTCTACAGAGATAGGGTCACCAACTTCCCCCAAGCCTCTGTTTATGAAAGGATATGAAAATGAGCTGTCTTTCACAGATAAGCTAAATTTTCAAAAGAAACAGCTCCATTATAAAGTTGGTTACAAAGTGGACTGGACTGGGTCCTGATATGAATGGACCAGTGAGATGTAGGGGACCAAAAGCTCCAATCAGGTTTGCAGAAACTGGAGCTAACCAATAAGGAAAAGTCACATTTCCTGGGCCTGCCTAACCCTATAAATACGCTAACCCTGCTAACAGTATCACTTGCCCCATGAGTTCTTTTCAGGCTTAACTGCCCCTCATGGGCATCATGTCTGTGAGTTTTTTTGCAGCTTCCTTGCCCTTCATGGGTTCCATGTCTGGAGTCCATGCGTTCCTTTCAGCTCCCTTGCCTGTCATGGACCCCATGTCTATGAGTTCCATCTTTTCTCTTCTCTACTGAAATCTGCCTTAATCCTTTATGCATGTTCTGGTTTTAATCTTTGACTCCCATAAAACACCCCACAACAGTATGGCCAGTTCCTTTTGACTTCTGCTGGCACCTCTCCTGCCATCATGAGCCATAAGTAGAATTGTGAGCATAAATAAACCCATTCCCCTAATTGTTTGGGCCATGTACTTATTATAGCAGTGGTTATGAAGCTAAGACTTATGAATGGTTATGTTATATCATGTACTTATTACAGTAATGGTTATGAAGCTAGGCACGATCTGTGCCATATATATGTATATATGTATATATATATGTGTGTGTATATATATATGTGTGTGTATATATATATATATATATATATATATATATATATATATATGATGGCAAGTTCTGCCACCAGCTCAATAGAGGCAGGTCCCTTTGGACTACAGATGTCACATCCTCCATGTGCTTTGCAGGCTGAGCCTGGGAAAATACTTGTCTTGGTATTCCTGCTCTAGCAGAGAGAACTTCAGTTTGTCTTTTTCAGATGAAAAAACCTGGAACTCTCAGTAGGTGGGGTCTTCCTTGAAATCACCTGTCCAGTTTTCTTGATGCAAGTGTGTGGTTTCCCCTTAATGCCATTAATCTCTTTAACAATTACAAGTGACTTATCTTCACCAGCTTTGTCTGCAACATTAACTTGGTTCAAACATTTTTTTCCCTAGACAAATTGCATATTTTCCATATCTTTGTGTTTCACTTTCTGTTTTTGGTCACTGAATCTGACTCACAATAGTAAGCAGTAATAACCCCACAATTGGCTGTTATGCTATCTTAAAATTTCCCCTCCTGTGCTCCAGGGGATGAGAAGGAGGAAGGGGGAGACACTGGGAGAGGAGGAGGGAGGAAGGGGGGGTGAAAGGAAGGGGGAAGGGGAGAGTGTACAAGGGGGGATGACTGGTGAGGGGAAGAAGGAGGGAGGAGGGGACATATTTGAGCTTGTATGATTAGGAAAAAACAAAATGAGGGAGAAAAAAAATTTCCCTCCTGGGCTGGAGAGATGGCTCAGGGGTTAAGACTCTGCCTCACAAGCATAATGTCCTGAGTTTGGATCCCAGGTCCATGTAAAAATGCCAGGCAGAAATGGTGGTGGACCGCACTTCAGGTCTGGTGGGCTGAGCTTCAGAAATCCCAGAGCGAAGAAAGAAGGAGGTAGAGGCAAACCAGGATGATTCCTGAAGTCACCCTTGTTCCTTCACAGGGACACATGTCCCCTACCCCCCCACACACACAATGAATGAATAAATAAATAAAGTTTTTTAAAAAAATTTCCCCTTCTAAGCAATTTGTTCCATTGCTTTCAATTCAGCCTTGCTCAAATTTTAGGACATGGGCAGAAAACAGCTAGGTCCTTTGTCACAACATAACATGAGCAACTTTTAAACCATCCTGGACAGAGTCCTTATTCCTCTCTGAAACCTCACGAGGCTGGCCTTCACTGTCTTCTGTCACATTCTGGTTTCCTAGACTCCCATGAGAATGATCTATTCAGCTTTCCTTTCATGGTGGCAAATTCTTCCACACTCTTGGAAACCAGCTCCAAAGGCTTATGAAGCACACGGCCAGGTTTATCACAATCACAACATCCACACTCCTGTTACCATTTTTATGAATTAGTTACTTTTTCCATTGTTGCAACCTGACAAGAGGAAATTTAAGGAAAGACTTATTTTAGTTCCTGGTTTGAGGTGATACAGTCTTTGTCTTATAAGTTACAGTTTCAGATGGTAGTCTATTATTGTTGTGTCTCTGGGTTCTTGTGCTTGGGAGTGAGTCAAAGGTTGAAATCAGATTATGTGTAGAGGATGAAGGCAGAGTTTATTAGAGGAGCGAAAGCACGGAACTCACAGGCATGAATTCTGTGGGTGGCAAGAGAGCAGGCTGATGGGCTGCATGTTCTCGAAGAATGAAGTGGGAGAGCAGCGTGAGAGGATCAGAGGAGAGAAAGAATAGAACTCTCAGACACGAAGTCTGTGAGGGGCCATTAAGAGAAAGCAGGAAAAGAAACTCATGGGTTCCAAACATGGAGAGGAACAAGGGATCCAGAAAGGAATTCAAGGACTCCAAACATGGAATCAGTTCTGTGGGGATAAAGGGAGTCAGGGGTATTTATAGGGTTAGGCAGGCCCAGGAAAAATGGCTTTTTCCTCATTGGTTAGCTCCAGTTTCTGCAAACCTGATTGGAGCATTTGGTCCCTTGCATCTCATTGGTCTGTTCATATTGGGGCCCAGCGCAGTTAATCTTAATCTTGTAACAAACCTCACTATCAATTGTCTTTTCTTTAAAATATTTTATTTATTTATTTATTGTGTGTGTGTGTATACATGCTCATTGTGTATCAGAGGGAGATCAGAGGGCATGGTATGTCCCCGTGGAAGGTCAAGGGTGACTTCAGGAATCATCCTGGATTGCTTCTGTCTCCTTGCTTCACTCTGGGATTTCCTAGGCTCTGCCCATCAGGGCTGGAAGTGCAGGCCATTGCTGTTTCCACCTGTTTTTGTGTTTTTTTTTTTTTTTTTTTTTTTTTTTTTTTTTTTTGTGGGACCTGGGATCTGAACTCAGGACCTTCTGCTTGGGAGAAAGTCTTAACCACTGAACCATCTCTCCATCCCCATTGTTTATTTTGAGAAATTTAAGCTTATCTGGAATGGAGAGCTCCTTTCCGTATCTTTTCATGAACAGAGGATTGGGGAAAATTGGCAACTTTATGAAGAATTAGAGTCAGTTTGGAGGGTGTGTTCCTTCAGGGTAACCCCAGCAGTGGGGGGGATGACCTTCAAAGATCTTCAGAGTGCCATTTTGTGATTGTGAGACAAGCAAATAAAGGGGAGAGTGGCTGGGCTGGAGGCTGAGTGTTGGCCTGAATGACCAGTGGGTGGGGGGCCTTGGGAGGAGAGGATGCAAGATGACCAAGAACAAACATCTTCCCAAAAAGGTTCATCTGAGTGACATGGACTTCAAAGTTATGACACGTTGAATTAATTCTAAGGTGGAAACAGTATGAGGCGGATGTTCAAGCTTTGGAGGGCAAGCGCACAGATCTTAACTCAAATGATGGAACTGGCTTAAGGTGGTCTGAAGAAAAACTAAAGCAGCAGCAGCAGCAGCAGCAGGAATATACATGCAGGGAAAACATCCTTGTCATTTGACTAGCAACCAAGGAGCAGGAGATGCAAGAGTGCACTACTCAATTCAGTACCTCAAGCAAGTCTAGCAGCCAAGTGTTGCCCAGTTGAGATCAACCATGGCAGACTCAGTATCAACTTGTATTTCCTAAAAATGCAAGGTGAGCTGGAGCAGACTAAAGACAAACTGGAACAAGCTCAAAATGAACTGAGTATCTAGAAATTTATACCTGATAGGTAAACAAGTCATACTCCCCAGTCAAGACTTCCCTGACAGTCCCACCTCCAAACAGCTGTGGTGGGACAGCCATGTAGACGTTGCCACACCAAGACTCAGACTTTTTTGAGCCCCACATTCTTATACTGTCTAGCTCATAATGGTTATGTAAAGCTTACAGATGAACCTTGTGCTTCAGCCTTTTTTTCTTCCCTTTCCCCCTGCTTCAAAGGCCTGATGCCATGGGACTGTTCTGAAGAGGCCGCCTCTGAAACATTCTCCTTCTAGAACACATAGACACTTGAGGAATGTTTGAAGAAAACAGAGAAGCAGAAGTATTTAGTCTATGACACACTGTGTCTTCAGGTTGGAGGATTGAAAATCTAGAGATTTTAAACCCTGAATTGAACATATAAAATTCCAGTAAATGTAGAAAACAGAATATGCATCGCTCTTAACCTTGAGCATAGTGACTTAGAGACACTGTATCAGTTGTGCCAATAAGACTGTGGATTTTATGACTGTTGAACTACTGGGTCAAAACTAGAGGAAGGTGAATCTTGCCTTTACAGGGTTTACTTGATAAAAACCAATTTAAATAGTTGCAAGGCAATGAAATAACAGATATAATGTATGCTGTATTATGTAATAGAGCCTTAAATCAATGGTTTTTCTTTGAATGGTTGCAGAACTGTAGTTAATCCTGAGGAATGTACAGTCCTGAAGGTGTGGTCTCACTTTAGATTTAAAATGTTTGAAGCATTAGTAACATTCATTTCACAACCAGACTGTAGGCTGTGATTAGACTCTTTTATTTATTTATTTATTTATTTATTTATTTATCTATCTATTTAAATATCTATCTATCTATCTATCTATCATCTATCTATCTATTTAGTGTGTGTGTATGTGTGTGTGTCTCTGTGTGTATCAGAGGGCACTGCGTGTCCCTGTGGAGGACTAAGGGTAACCTCAGGAATCATCCTGGATTGCTTCTACCTCTTTCTTACTTTACTCTGGGATTTCCCAGGCTCCACTCACCAAGGCCTGAAGTACAGGCCTTAAATAGGACCTCGGATCCTAACTCAGGACCTTTTGCTTGTGAGGCAGAGTCTTAACCCCTGAGCCATCTCTCCAGCCCCCTTTCCCCTTCTTTAGTAAACCCTCATCTCATTTAGCAGGCACATGTTAAATAGCATTGTCATTGGTGTTAATGAGGAAATGTGTTTTTTCATTGTATTTGCACCTTTTGTATTGCACTCTTGATATTAAATTAAATGTGCCTTGAGAAAAAAAAATCTTCAAAAGACCTCCCAGCATGACTGCTCTAAAACCTAATAATGGTATGAGAGTTATCAGTCGCGGCAGAGGGAATTAGCCACATCATATTCACAGGAAGGAGAGGGGTATATTCTAGTTTTCCAGTTTCCAAAGACCAACCGTTCTGTTTCCATCTTAACCACCTGCCCGGGGAATGGTCCTGCACATAGAGGGCAACCAACCGTTCTGTTTCCATCTTAACCACCTGCCCGGGGAATGGTCCTGCCCTCTATGTGCTGAGTCTTCCCATCTCAATTAGATAATCTCTTACAGGCTTGCTCAAAGGTTTGCCTTAAATAGTAATTCTTCATAGGTGTGTCTAAAGGTTCAATTCTTGATGGTCAGCTGACACCTGTAACTAACTGCCACACTCCATCTCTTGTCAATTTGACACACAAACATACTAATTTTAAATTATGAACTTTCCTATGCCTTTTCCACAAGGTCTTACTTATATTCATTGTATAATATGAAACCTATTGGGTTTAATTTTAAAAGTTTTAATAGTCCAACATTAAAAGTTCCATAATCCAGTTTTAATATGCTTTCAGTCATCATTAATTCAGGTTCAACATTTTAAAGTACAAAATCTCTACATGGTAAACTCCTGTGAAATAAAAAACAAGTTGACACTTCCAACAACAACAACGAAACAATATAGAATAAACATTCCATTTCAAAATAGAAGCATTAGGACATAGCAGAAAAAAACTATCAAGTCAAAACTAAGAATAAACAAGTCCAAGTCCAGTAAGGTAAATATCACATTCTGTAGTTCAGTGCCTGTCATCTGTCACTTGCTATTTAGTCAAGTCAACTCCAAATGCTGGGTAACCCATTGTTTCCAGTCTCCTCCCACAGCACCTACAGTCTCTGTCTAGGCTGGGTTCAATCTGCACCTCTAGCCTTTCTCAGCACACGTTCAACGGTTCTGGTGCCTCCGACATTCTGGGACTTCACAGCAACTGTAAGCTCCACCTCCCTTGCAGATATTCCACGCCTGCCACATGGCAGCAGGGCTCAGTTGCCCTCCACGAATCTCTCAATCAGGCACTAAAACTAGTATCACCTAGACAATGCTGCCAAGTTCTTCCATGAAGTCTAGACACATCTTGGCCTGTTCTGACCACAGCTGCATGAATTTGCATGTGTTGACACTGGAAAAGTCCTTTTCTCAACTACTTTGGAAGAATAGGAAGACGCTTCTACTTACGGTTTCTTCCACTAAGTGAGTCCGATTTTCCACAGAATGGCCCCTCTGTGGTGTGGGGTTCTATCCTTAGGATGTCTCTCTTATTGTCCAGTACAAACCACCAGGCTTTTCTCAAATGATTCTAATTTCTCTAATAATTATCATGGTTTTACTGTCTACATTTACATCTGAAACTTCAAGTCTTGGAATACGGCTCTCCTCCACCAAACGATCATTAAATTCAGCATCACCAAAGTCCTTGTTCCCTGTAAAATCTTTTTTTTATTTTTATTTTTTAAATTTATTTTGTGTGTGTGTGTGTGTGTGTGTGTGTGTGTGTGTGTGTGTGTCTGTGTATCAGAGGGCACTGTGTGTCCCTGTGGAGGACCAAGGATGACTTCGGAAATCATCCTGGATTGCTTCTATTTTTTTTATGCTTTGCTCTGGGATTTCCCAGACTCCTTCCACCAGGGCCAGAAGTGCAGGTCACTGGCATTTTTGTTTGTTTGTTTGTTTGTTTGATGTGTGACCTGGGATCAGAATTTAAGGCCTTCTGCTTGCAAGGCAGAGTCTTAACCCCTTGCCATCTCTCCAATTCCCTCCCCCCCTGTAAAATCTTTTGAACGGGGCCTAAACAGTCTATGTTTCTCCCAAAGCATTACACTCCTCCAGATTCCCACCAAAATAGTTCATTAAGCTCTGGTCAATAGATTTTTGCAGCCAATGTTTCAAAGTCCTTCACATTTGTCCAGTTCAAAAGACATGTGATGTAATTCAGCACAGTGAGACCCCACTGCCATGGCACAACTTGTCTTCATCTCAACAGTAACACCCACTTTTATGGGCGTTTTAATTCGTTTTAGCTTTAGAGCTCTGTTACTGTAATAAATACATGACCCAAACATCATAGTAGGGGGAATTGGCCACACCATATCCACAGGAAAAGTGGACAGAGGGACCTACTTTCTAGCTTTCCAGTCTGACAAATACTGAACCAATCAGCTCTCCCCATCTCATCCTCCTGAGCAGTGGCTGATCCCATCTGCTGCGAGCTGGGTCCTATCATTGTTCTCATCGTAAGGAGGGCATGGCGGCCCGTTGTTCCGTGGTGGCAGGAGTGTGTGGCTGGGGCTCCTCCCAACTCAGTGGATGGGGGGAAAGAGAGAGAGAGAGAGAGAGAGAGAGAGAGAGAGAGAGAGAGAGAGAGAGAGGTGACACTGGACTTTAAACCCAGTGCCCCACTCCACTAGTGAGCCACTTCCTTTAGCTACACCCTCACCCATTGAAGGTTCCCCAGCTTCTAAAAATTGTGTCAATAGCTGGGGACCAAGCACTCAAATATATGTCTGTGATGACCCATCTCACATGGAAACTGAGAGACATTCAGACATAGCAATGAGGTATTTTCTAGTGTTTTGCTTTACTTATACTCCTTTTTCCACCCCTTTGCTATTATTTTCTTTTCATTTCCGAAGGCCCCAGGCAACTTCCAAACACAGAACAGCTATTGTCTTTCTGTTTGGAAAATTTTTTTCTCTCTCCTTTTCAAATGCATGCATGCATGCATGATGATGATGATGGTGGTGGTGGTGGTGACTTGAGTGTTCGTGCCTGTGGAGGAACAAGGGGGGCCTTGGGAGCGCATCCTGGATTGATCTTCCTCCTTATTGCTTTGATCTGAGGTTTCCCAGATTCTGCCTTCCAGGGCCAGAATACAGACTATGGCCATATCCATCCTGCATTTTTATGTGATATCTAGGGTTCTGAATTCAGGTCCTTTTGTTTGTGAGGCAAAGGCTTTGATCCCTGAGCCATCTTCCCAACCACAAATTTCATTTTTTTTAAAGACTATGTCTGCTAACAACAATTTATCTTATTTTTTATCTGGAAAAAAGTCTTTACTTTTCCTTTATTGACTTCCACTATCTCTATCTCTTTCTTTCTTTCTTTCTCTTTCTTTCTTTTTTTCTTTCTTTCTTTCTTTCTTTCTTTCTTTCTTTCTTTCTTTCTTTCTTTCTTTCTTTCTTTCTTTCTCTCTCTCTCTCTCTCTCTGTTTCTTTCTTTCTCTTTCTTTCTTTCTTTCTCTTTCTCTCTTTCTTTTTTTCTTTCTTTCATTCTTCCTTTCTCTATCCTCCTTCCCTCCCTCCCTCCTTCCCTCCCTCTCTCTCTCTCCTCTTCCTCCTCCTCCTCCTTTTAGCTTGTGTAGGTGTTGGCATGTGTAGGTGCATATGGATATAGAAGACGCTGTGTGTACCAGTGGAGTCCCAAGGGTGACTTAGGGAATCATCCTGTGTTGCTTGCTCTACCTCCTTACTGCTTTGCTCTGGGTTTTAGATTCCTCTGCTTGCAAAGCAAAGACTTAACCCCTTAGCCATCTGTCCAGACCTAGCCTTCATGTTTTCTATGGGAAATCTGCTGTCACTTGAACCGGTGTTTCCTTCGGACTGCTGACATTTCTTGTCTTTTCAAAAGTTTATGGTGTGCTTGATATGGATTTTTAAACATAGCTTATTAGAATTTTAGCTTCTTGAATCTTAGATATGTGTCTTATGGCCAATTCATGAACGTCTGGCATTCCTTCTTTGAATACTTTTCACACTTCAGAAATTTCAATAACATGGTTGCTGGATGTTTTAGCTGCTACTCATAGATGCCTAGAGCTTGACTCAGTTTTTTCGTCAATTTTATCTCTTGTGTGCATGTTGACTATATTACTTTTTCTTCATTTTCATTGACTTTTTATCTTGCTATATCAGTGCTACTCATTATGGAGTCCAATTAGTGTGTTTTAAAAATTTGTTTTCAGTTCTTTTAGAAGAAAATGAGTACAATGAATTTATGTAATTTTCACTCCTTATTACCCAGCCCTATTCTCTCACCTTTTCCCATTACAAACCTTCTTTTTCCACCAGTATCCCTCCTATTTTCATGTCTGTTTAGTTAGTTAGTTTGTTTATTTTTTGCATATGTGACTCACTGAGTTTCTTCTGGCTTGTCTTTAATGGTATGTGCCAGGAGCACTTGCTGGAGCATGGATGTTATTATTAGCAGGTAGACACTGAGGGAAGGGGCTCCTCCTCTTTCTACCACCCAGCATTAACCCTAAAGAATCTCTCAGGGACACTGACTGGTCAGTTTTAATTTTTTTTCAACGAATTGTATTTTTTCACATAATTACATTTTATTCTCCCTCTCTCTCTTTTTTTTTTTAGAGCTTCTATTTCTTCGCTGAGATTTTCTATTTTAAAAATTCATTTTGAGATATTTCACAATGGCTAATCCTAGTTCATGGCACATCAAATGATTTTTGGTTCTGTGGAGACATGTTGGTTCTTGTCTTGCTCTTGATCATAAGCTCTCTCCTTCAGTGACTGCTGCCCTGCTTAGCTTAATGAGCTCCTTGTGGGTTCTTGGGGAGGTTTGTCTGCAAAGCTTTTCGGTGCCTCTGCATTTCCTGCTCTTCTCACCTGCAGGCGAAAAAGCCTCCTGGCATTTCTAGAGTCGAGGTGGACGTCCCTGGGCCTGGAATGCCTTTTACCACAGTTTGAGAGTTAAGATGTGCTGACTTCACTGTATCTGGCCCTGTGGATGGATCACACTGTGAAACATGTCTGGGTCACTTACTGGGGCTTTGAAGCTGTCTCTGCAAGCTTCAGGGGTCTCCACTAGATTCTACATTGGGCTTCTGTTTTTGTGGTCCTTTGATGTGGGGAGATCATGAGTTCTATCTTTACTGATGATTTTATTTTGTTGTCTTATTTCTGGTTCAGTGTTATTTTTTTCCCCTCCCTTCCTCCCTTCCTTTTTTTATTCTTTCCTTCTTTGTCTATGCTTGTTGGTTCTAGGTTTTGAAATCCTCTGGCACCCACTAGGGGCTATGTGGAAGATAAAGGGAACAGAGTCCTCGTCGCGATGCCGTTCCTTAAGCCCTCATATCCACAGCCACTGTTTTTAAAAAACATTTTTGCTTTCAGGTCTTTGTAATGGCTATCTATGAGATTATTGAGATTTTGAAGCTATATTTAGAGGGAAGCTTTGGGAGAAAAGCAAATCTGTAGCATCATCTGCTGAAAGCAGAAGTCTGCAGATGACGTTTTAGAAATACTGATTATTAATTTCAATAGCATTGAGTTGGCATGTGTGTGGTGCCTGGGTTTGGTATGTATGGTGTATGTGTAGCATGGCTGGGGTGTGTGGTACTTGTATGATGTCTGTGGTATATGGGTGGTGCCAAGTAATTTGTATGTAGTGTGTGTATGTATGTGTGTGTGTGGTACGGGGGTACAAGGGTGGTGTGCATTTCTGTGAGTGGAACATAGCTGCTCATTCACCCACATGTTGGACACAGGAAGTAATGTGGTTCCTAAGCATTTTCTTTGGGGAAGAAAGAGTAAGTTGCTTGAACTTGGAATAGATGGATAACGAATGCCTGGTAAGTTTTTTTTAATGTCCTTTTCAAGTCACCTGCATGTGTTGGGTACATTGGCATCTTCAAGATTGTGTCTCTGTAGTATGGGCTGCCGACTGATCCTTCAGGAGCTGGTCTTTCTTGAGACAAGGTTAAATGCGAGTAATCAATAGGCATGGTGGCTCATGCCTGTGATTCCGTAGAAGGTTAAGATGGGGAATCTTGAGTTCAGAATCAACAAGGCTTGCATGAGAGCCTACAGGCTAAG
>JALPQD010000272.1:16412-31912 GCA_023101885.1 Typhlomys cinereus
TGATCCAGGACTATGGGAAGTCTTTCCACCTTCTGGTGTCTTCTGTAATTTTTTTCTTTAGGATTTTAAAGTTTTCCTTATAAAAGTGTCTCACTTCTTGGTTAGGTTTATGCCAAGATATTTCATTTTTTAGGGGCCATACTAAAGGGATTGTTTCTCTTCGGACTTTTTCACTTTTTCATCTTGGTGCATAGGAAGGCCACTGATTTTTGCACATTTATTTTATAACCTACAACCCTGCTGAACTTCTGTATTAATTCCAGGAGTTTCCTGTTGGAGTTTTCAGGATCACTTAGGTATACAATCATGTGATCATGTCATCTGCAAATAGAGATATCTTGACTTCTTCCTTGGCAATTGAATACCTTTTATCTCCTTTTTGTCTTATGGCTCCAGCTAAGACTTCAAATACAATATTGAATAGGAGCGGTGAGAGTGGACAGCCTCGTCTAGTTCCTGATCAAAGTGGGAATGCTTCAAGATTTTCCTATTGAGTACAATCCTTGCTGTTGGCTTGTATACAGCTTTTATCATGTTGATAAAGTTTCCTTCCATTCCAACTGTCTCTAGGGTTTTGATCATAAAAGGATGTTGGATCTGTCAAAATCTTTTTCTGCATCTATGGAGAGTATCATGTGGTCTTGGACTTTGGATTGATTTATATGATGGATTATATTTATTGATTTGCTTATGTTGAACCAATCTTGTGTGCCTGTGATAAAGCCTACTTGATAATGAATAATCTTTTGATATGTTTTTGAATGCAATTTGCTAAGATTTTGTTGAGAATCTTTGCATCTGTGTTCATCAAAGAGATTGGCCTATAGTTTTCTTTTGTGTGTATCTCTGTTAGGCTTTGGGAGTCAGCTTCATAGAATTTGGAAGTTTCCCTTCATTTGCAATTTGATGGAACAGTTTAAGGAGTATTGTTGTCATTTATTCCTTAAATGTCTGGTAGAACTCTGAGCTGAATCCATCTGGCCCAGGACATTTTTTGGTGGGAAGATTCGAGATCAATTCATCAATTTCCTCATATGACAAAACTTCCTGATTCAATTAAAGAAAATTGTGCTTACTCAGGAATTCATCCATTTCTTTTGTGCTATCAAATTTCATGGAGTATAAGTTTTTAAATATGACCTTACAATTCTCTGAATTTGTTGGTTATCAGTTGGGATAACTCATTTTCATTTTTAATTTTTTAATTTGGTTTTTCTCTCTCTTGATTTTTGTTAATTTAGCTGGGGGTGTATCAATCTTATTGTTTTTTTTTTTTCAAAGAATCAGCTTTTTGATGGGTTCATTCTTTGTATCATTTTCCTTATCTCAAATTTGGATATTTCTCCCCTAATTTTACTAATCTCCTCTCTTCTACTGCTTTTGGGATTGGATTGTTCTTGTCTCTAAAGCTGTAAGTTACATTGTTATTTATTTGTGATGTTTCTATTTTTTGATATAGGCATTAAGCAAGATAAACTTACTTCTTAAGAAAGTTTTCATTATCATTAGTTTCTAGGAAATCTTGAATTTCCCTTATGATTTCTTCCTGAACTCAATTCTCATTCAGCATCAGAGTGTTTAGTTTCCAAGAGCTAGTGTATTTTCTGCTGTTTGTTTTGCTGCAGATGTCAACATTTAGACCATGATGGTCTGATAGGGTACAGGCTAATTTTCAACTTTCCTGTATATGTGAAGGTTGTTTGTGGCCCAATATGTGGTCTATTTTGGAGAAAGTTCTGTGGGCTTCTGAGAAGCCTTGGTGCAGGATGGAAAGTTCAATAGAGATCTGCAAGGTCCATTTCAGTAAGGGTTGATTAAGTTCTAATGTATCTCTGTTAAGTTTTTGACCTGTTTATCTATCCCCACATTGAGAGTGCAGTATTGAAATTCCCAAGCATTATCGTTTGGGGATTGATTTTTTTGTTTTACACATTGTAGCATTGTTTAATGAATGTGGAGGAGCCCATATTAGGTGCATATATGTTCAGTATTGTGAAGTCTTCCTGGTAAATTGTACTTGTGACTAGAATGCAGTATTCTTCTGTGTCTCTTATGATTTCTTTTGGTTTGAAGTCTGCTTTGTCAGATAGCATAATTATTACCCCTGCTTGATTTCTGGTTCCATTAGCTTGCAGAATGACTTTCAGCCTTTTACTTTGAGAATGTGCCTATCTTTTGTGGTGAGATGTGTTTCCTGAAGGCAGCATATAGATGTATTGTGATTATATTTTTGATTGGTGAGACAATTCCATTGACATTCATTGTTATAAGGAGAAATTCCTTTTAATTCCTGCCACCTTTTGTGTTTAGTGGCTTCATAAGTGTACTATTTAGCTAGTAGATTTTTGGTGGTATTATACTTCCCTTCTGTCTTCCTGGATATGCTTGTTCTATTCTTCAAGCTTGAATATCTTTTCTAGCATTTTTTGATGCATTTGGTGATCATGTAAGCCTTCAAGTTGTCTTTATGATGGAAAATTTTATTTCACCCTTGATCATGACTGATAGTTTTGTTGGGTAATCAGTCTGGGTTGACATTTTTGCTCATTCAATACTCTCTGTAAGCCCTTCTGTTTTTTGTTGTTGTTGTTGTTGTTGTGTTTTTCATTTTTTTTTAACGTGGGACCTGGGATCCGAACTCAGAACCTTCTGCTTGTGAGACAGAGTCACAACCCCTGAGCCATCTCTCCAGCCAGTCCTTCTGTTTTTTTATTGTTTCCATTGAAGAATCATTTGTTATTTTAACAGGTTCATTTTTAAAAGTGACTTTTTTTCCCTTGAAGCTCTTAGTATATTCTCTTTGTCTTGTATGTGTAGTGTTTGACTATTATTTGTGTTGGTGATTTTCTATTTTAGTCATATCTGTTTGGGGTGCAGAATCCATCTTGTATTGGATGGGAATGTTTATCCTTTACGATAATTTTAAAATTTCCTCAGGTGTGGTATTTTGGGATCTTGTTCTGGTATTCCATGAATGCACATGCTAGGTTTCTTCAAGGTGTCCCACATATTCCTCTTGAATATATGGTGTCTTGAATATTCCTCTAAAGTGTCTTTTTGGCTTTAACAACCTCTTCGATTGAACTCATTAGTTCTTCCAATTTTCTTCAAGATCTATTCTATTTTCTGCTCCATTAGTTATGTTGATAAGACTCTGTTGATTTATGGGTTGAATATAGCTTGTGTTTTAGTTCAAGTTTAAACCCTGCTTGAGATTTTAATTGTTCTATGCCTATTTTTGTTTCTTCAACTGTTTTTCTCATCTTCTCCAAGTGCCTGTTAGGTTCCTGTTCAAAGTGGTTGATGTGGTTACATAACTCCTTCGGGATTTCCTCTTTCATCATTTTGATTATAGTAAGAAGGCTTTGAAAATCATTATCTTGAGTATGGCTTTCTTGGCTATTTTCTGTGAGTTTGTTCTAGTTGGATTCTATCATTATGTGGTTAATTCTTTCGGCAGGAGATTTGTTGTCTTGGTATTTGTTTCTCTTGGATTTGCAGTGTGACCTGGGCATTTTTGTTTTGTCTCTTATGACGTTCTTTTCATTTCTGTGTTTTTGACTGAACTGAATTAGACAGTATTATCACAATTGAGCAATTATTACTAGTATTTGCTTTGAAGTTGGGTATGCTTGTCTGGTATTGATGTTATTTCCTAGATGAGCTATTGGATTATTAGTGTATCAGTTAAGTCAGGTTTAGTAGACAGGGAATGAAGATTAGTATGGTAGTGCACTTTTAGGTTTACTTCCTTGGTGATATGTGAGAGTGAAAGGTATAGTCCCTGTAGTTGTGTGGGTGTTTGGGTGGCTATATGGAAATGTTAAACTACTGTGACTAGTAATTGAGAGGAACAGGATGGTAAAAGGGGTTACTATCTTTGACCTGGATGTAAAAATTCTTCCCTTGTGATGAGATAATTTTAGAGGACTTGAAATATATGGTGTTTTTCCCTTAGAACTTTGCTTGGGGTTTTTCTGGACTCTGTTGAATTCTGAGGAGCAATGAGTTGACCTTGGTCTAGCCCAGGCAGGAAGGCAGAGTGGCTAGTGGAGCGAGCAGGTCACCTGGGACCTGGGGCGTGGCCTAGGGGCCTTCCCCAGTGCCAGAAAGGCAGACTGGCTGCTGGTGGGGCACGCAGGTGACCCAGGGTCTGAGGCATGGTCTAGGGCTTAAGTGACCATCAGGGATGGCCCTAGTGTGGGTATGGGGCATAAAGGCAGAGTGGCTAGTGGGGCATGCAGATCACCTGGGATGTCGGTCTGTTCTAGAGGCCCGAGGAAAGGGAGTCAACCCTTGTCCAGGTCTGGGGCAGAAAATTCGCCAGTGGTATTCCTCTTCCATAGCTTCCTTTATGAAAAATGGTGTTATCATTTTGAAAGTTGAAGAAAGATGTTCCACCCCTGCCTGGAGTCTGATTTCCTGATGCTTAAGTCATTCCATCAATGATTATGAACCTAGTAATGTATAAAGCTTTGTTTAAAAGCAAATGGGGCTGGAAAGAAAGTGCACCGCATAAGCGGCTGCCAGGCCAGAGTGAAGAGCAGCTTGGATGCCCCAGAACCCACATAGAATTCCAGCAGAGATTATGACTGCCAGTAATATTGATGCTCAGGGGGCAGAGAAGGAGTATGCCCCGAATAAGGTAGTTAGCTAGATTGGCTGATTGGTCATTTCTAGGTTCGATTGAGAGACTTTGCAACCATAAAAGTAAGTGGCTATCAATTGAGGAAGGCATCAACTTCAGATTCTACACGCACATACATGTTCATGCACACTCAGGTGTGCACATACACATGCACATACACATACATGCAACTTTTCTTTCAAGCTTAAAAGCTTGAGATGACAGGAATTGTCAGTAACTTAGTCTTAAATAATATCCTAGCTATGTCATTAGAAACAATTATATTAAGTGAAGTATCCTAGACCCAGAAAATTAAGCACCGTATGTACTCTAATAGGTGGTTCCTAGTACCAAACCCACCCCAGCCCACCTAGAGACACTCAAAGATAAATCTCCATAATACCTACAGTAATTGCAAGGATTATGAACAGGAGGGATGGGATAGGAGAGCCACACCAGAAACAAGGATAGAGGGGACCATGTTACAGCAGAGAAAACAGGCCTCCATCAAGGACTGCAAGTAAGTAATGAGACATCTGGTTAAGTTCACAGACTTTCCTTCCTGATCATTTACAACTGAGGGGCTATGATCTCACCAGAAGGGGAAGGCTATAGTCTGGCAGATAAAAAATAACCATTTTGCAAATGGGTGATTGACCCTCCCTCACTATGGATTCCTATTACATCTACCTTTGAATGGGCTCTTATAACAAGACTCTAGTTTAACAGCTTGTTGTCTCTGGCCAGGGGGTGACATACAATGCCCATCAGGATGGAGTGAAGGGCATTGCAGGAGCAGCAAAACTTCAAAAGGAAATCAACAAACCATAATCTAGAACTTCAGAGACTCTATATCAACCACCTAGAACTAGGCCAGCCTAATCTCTCCCCATCCTGAAGCTCAGGGACATTTGCGGAAGAGGGGGTGGTAAGAGTTTAAGAGCACGGGGCTGGAGAGGTGGCTCAGGGTTTAAGCCTCTGCCTTGCAGGCAGAAGGTCCTGATTCGGATCCCAGATCCCACGTATAGACGCCAGGCAGAAGCGGGGGCGGCCTGCGCTTCTGGTCCTGGTAGGGCGGAGCCTCTGAATCCCGGGGCAGAAGGAGGTGGAGGCGTCCATGGTGGTTCCAGATTCGTCCGTGGTTCTACACACACACATACACACATGCGCGCAACATACATACACACACACACACAATTGAATAAATATAATAAAAAAAAATTAAAAAAAAAAAAAGAGTGTAAGAGCACAAGGATGGGAGGAGCAATGATATGCAAGATACTCCACACAAGTTAGGACTGAAGCAATCATAATTGGACTTTGCATGCCCTGCGCAATGTCCAACACACTACTGACCTCACAAAGTCTAGCATTTGCTAAGGGACCAAGATCCTTGGAGGCAAGGGATTGACAGCCACAGTAGTGTTCCTATGCTTAAGGGGAACACAGGAAATTGTTCAGGGAAATGCCACTGGGTCCTTGTACATCATCAGAGTGGAGGGCCCAGAGGAGAGTCTGGCATGGACACTAAAGGATTCTCTGGGGATTGGGGGGGGAGGCTCTGGGGGGATGAGGAGGAGGGAGGGATGAGGGGAGAGGAGCAGGGGGGTGGGGGGGGGGGGGAGGAAGAGGGAGGGAGGGAACCATTGTACCTACTAAGTTTATATGAGCAGAAATAATAATAAAAAATAAAAAACAATATCCTAGCTAGAGTTTTCTCTGTTGCTATATGTAACAATGTATTTTAATTATTATTACTGTGTCTTATATTTTGCTATGTAGGTTACTTTGTTGTTTCAAATTAGATAATATTATTAATAAGACTTCTATAACATTGTTACATTTGCTATTCAATAAAACTATGTTTCTGGTTCTGAGATATTTATCATTAATCATCTAACTCTCATCTTTTTATCCATGTATTATCAATGAAAAAATATATATCAAATTTCTATCATCTGTGTATCTATTTTTTGTCTTTCTATTATCTGTGTATGTATGTATCTAATACCTGTCTTCCATATATCTGCTAATCTATTTACCAAATCTATTGATCTATCATCCATCTATCATCTATCTCTCTGTACATATTATCTGTGCCTATATTTAAATCTATACTCAAATTCTGAAAAATATGCCCATCTCTGGGCATACTGTTAAAGAGTTTAGAATTTGAGTGTTTCTGATTCAGAGGTGCTGCCAAAGAGTTTTAGAATCAGTTTCTTTTTTAAAATTCGCTCCAATCCACAATGTATAAGTCATATTCCTTTCAAGGTGTTTTAGAAGTATCTCATTTTAGTTTTAATATAATCTCTAGTGAGATTGATTGTGTTTTAATTGTTTATTGAAAAATTCTCTTTATTAAGTTACCTGCTCAAATACTTTTTTTATTTTCTGTTGGATGGACTATTTTTTTCTCTGAAATGCAGTTTTCATGTCTGTCTAATACAGAGGTTCTATCTTAAACAGAAGCATAGTATTAATTTCATAGTCTTTACCTAACTTTCCCTATGTTTATTAGTTCAAATATGATATTTTCATGCTAGGCTGTCAAGTGTAAGACACTAATATAGAAACTTGAGTTTGATCTGTGGAAACCCACATGATCGATTGAACAAGAGAACTGACATATAAAAGTTGTCTACTGACATCTATCTATACATGAACCATAGCAAGTTTCTCTCTCTCTCTCTCTCTCATTTCTTCTCCTTTTTCTATTTTTTCTCCCTCTTTCCATTTCCCATAAATAATTAACTAAAGTAAGTTAAAGAAATACATGTTTTAAATGGAGATCAATTTTAACATTTTCCTTTGTGGACAGTATTTTTGCATTTTGTATCAGGAATATTTGAGTCTCATCAAGATAAAAGTATTCATCTTCATTTCCTTCTAAGTGTGTTACTATAACTTTAATGTTTAGATATATTATATATCTAGAATTTAATCTTCATACTATGTGAGGCAGGGAAGTAATGTCAGTTTTATGAATACCTGGTTGAGCTCAAAACTCTTGCAGAAAAGGTCAGTTATTTCCCACATTGCATTGCAGTGTTGGGATGATTGCAAGGACCTCCATACTCTGTTCCGTTGACCTTCTTGTCTATTCTGCAAACACCTCCGCATCTCATTAGTGTGCCCTTGTAATAAATCTTCATATCTCTTTATATAAAATTCCTGCTACATCATATATTCTTTTTCTTCATAATTATCTTGGCTG
Organism: Typhlomys cinereus; assembly: GCA_023101885.1. Lineage (NCBI taxonomy): Eukaryota > Metazoa > Chordata > Mammalia > Rodentia > Platacanthomyidae > Typhlomys > Typhlomys cinereus. Next base: position 24,257 of record JALPQD010000272.1, read on the forward strand.
ATATTTGGCCTTTTACAATTTTTCCATGAGTTTTATAGTTAGAATGCCAATTTCCACTAGGGAAAAACTCTGCTAAAGTTTTGGCAACAGTTTATATTAATTTTAAAGATCACTTTGATAGGTGACTACAATATATTATTAATTTCTTCTGTTCTACGAGCAGGGAATCTCATATCACAAGCCCCTGTTTTTTATTGTTCCTTAGTGATATTTTGCAATTTTAAGATAAAAGATTTTGCAGATTACTTCTTAGGCTTATTGTTTTGTTGCTATTATAAAGTGTAGAATGTTCAAAATGGTGTTCCCTAAAATTCTGTTTTGAAAATGTTTGAAAAGGAATTTATTTATACTTTGACTTTCAACACATATTACTATTTATCTGGATTTTCTCATCATGTAGCTGGAAATTACATTGAATTTTCTGCCTGCAAATTCACATTAAACATGAATATGCTTATTCATTTCCAATCTTTGTATCATTTCCAGGTGTTCTTGGATTATTATACAGAAATATCACTAAAATATGAGTTTGCATTTCAGTTTTGCATCCTTAGCTTGCTCCTGCTTTTAGTCAAATGATTTTCAATATTTCATTGTGAAGAATAGCGCTCTTCTGAATTGCTGTCTATGTTTTATGAGATTACAAAAATTTTCCTATTTTGCATGATGCTGGCAATAACTAGATTTTTAAAATTACACTTTATCGATTTCTTTTGTGTTTTATGAAAGAAAGATGTGTTATCCCCTTCCAATGATTGCTCTTGCTCTTTTTTTGTTCCTACAATTCTGCTTCCTGAGACCTGGGTGTATTAGTTAGGGTTCTCTAGAGTCATGGAATTCACAGAATGAATATATATATATAGGAAATTTATTGAGTTGGCTTATAGATATGGCTGAGGTAGTCCAGCAAAGCTGTCAGCAGCCGAGGTAGTCCAACGATGGCTTCCAGTAGCCGAGGTAGTTCCAACGATGGCTGCCAATAGCTAGCTGCTAGTTCGATAGTCAAGGAGGTGATGGCTGAAGGCTGGAGAACTGCTAGAGTCTTGGAAGGTCGAAGGAACCGGGCGGCCGGAAGGAAGAAGGCATCTGTTCTCCTTGGTGGCTCCTTTTTATATGATGCAGTACTGGGAGGATCCTTTGAGAGCTTTGGAGTCCTGATAGGATCTAGGGGGTATATCCTTCAAGTAGTCTCAGTTGATTCCAGAGGTGGTCTCAGCCCAGCTTAGTTAATACCTGTGTGTCAAGTTGACACCCAGGCTTAACTATCACAAGTCCACCCCTTGTCAACTTGACACCAAATCACATTTCCTTAGGCCATTAAAAATTCTCCAAAAAAACAGTAAGATTCATAGTTCCGCCTAACATAATATAGCTATCCATACAACGCACACGCATTATTTTTCCAAGATCAATGACAATGCCCCTTAAGAAATGCTTAGTCTTAGTGTCCCATAACACAATATCATAATGTAGATTACAGCATTTCATCTCATAACTACAGATTAACATATTACATTACATAAATATCTCCTTAGAGTATGTGCACATGCACAACTCTATCCTTGATAGTCTAGACCAGAAGTACTCATGGCAATTATAATCCACTGGGTACGTGGCCTTAGATGGTATTTATAACTACCTTCTTCTACTACCCATTCTGTATTTCCTCCACCTTCAGCAAGTACTTCTGCAGGTCTTGGCTTTTTACCTGGAGGGGTTACCCATACCTTCATTCCTGAAGGATCTGGACCATTTACTGTCTTTCCTGTGTTGGGTTGCTGTAAATTCCCATTGACCTTAATCACAGGACATGGTAATACCAAGAGACGCCCTAGTGGATCTCCTACTCCAGACATACTCTTCCTTACCACCATTGTGGAGAACCAGTCCAATTTCTCCTTGGTGGTCTGGGTCAATCACCCCTCCTAACTGTTATTCCTTTCTTAGCCTGTTGGCTCAAGGGCATCAGAAGTCCAAAATAACCAGGAGGAAGCCTTAGCTTCCAGTTCAAAGGAATAGTTGCTGTGTCTCCTGGCAGAAGCATTCCCTGCTTGGACTCAAAACTTCTAAGCCAGTAGAATACAGGCTTGCGGGAACAGGAAGCAAATTTTCCTAATGGGTCACTAGGAGTGATAGTAAGAGGAGCTATTCCTGTTTCCACCCCTTGATTCCTGGACCCGTGAATCCTGGCTATAGGAGACACAGTACCATATATTGGACGCTGGTTTAAGGCATATACTGCCTTCTGGAGAATTCTGCCCCATCCCTCCAGACTATTACCACCTAATTGACGCTGTAATTGTGCCTTTAAAAGGCCATTCCACCGTTCTATCAAGCCAGCTGCTTCAGGATGGTGGGGAACATGGTAAGACCAATGAATCCCATGGTCATGAGCCCACTGCCGTACTTCTTTAGCTGTGAAATGAGTTCCCTGGTCAGAAGCAATGCTGTGTGGAATTCCATGACGGTGGATAAGGCATTCTGTAAGTCCCTGGATGGTAGTCTTGGCAGAAGCATGACGTGCAGGAAAGGCAAATCCATAACCAGAATAAGTATCTATCCCAGTAAGAACAAAGCGCTGCCCTTTCCATCTTGGAAGTGGTCCAATGTAGTCAACCTGCCACCATGTTGCTGGTTGGTCACCCCGAGGAATGGCTCCATATCGAGGACTCAGCGTTGGTCTCTGCTGCTGGCAGATTTGGCACTCAGCAGCAGCTGTAGCCAGGTCAGCCTTGGTGAGTGGAAGTCCATGTTGTTGAGCCCATGCATAACCTCCATCTCTGCCACCATGTCCACTTTGTTCATGGGCCCATTGGGCAATGACAGGAATGGCTGGGGAAAGAGGCTGACTATCCACAGAACGGGTCATCTTATCCACCTGATTATTGAATGTTTCTTCTGCCGATGTCCTCTTTTGATGAGCATTTACATGAGACACAAATATCTTTGTGTCCTTTGCCCATTGGGAGAGATCTATCCACATGCTTCTTCCCCAGATGTCTTTCTCGCCAATTTTCCAATTATGTTCCTTCCAAGTCCCTGACCATCCTGCCAAACCATTGGCTACAGCCCATGAATCAGTATACAGTCGCACATCTGGCCATTTTTCCTTCCAGGCAAAGTGTACAACCATGTGCACTGCCCGAAGTTCTGCCCACTGTGAAGATTTCCCTTCTCCACTGTCCTTTAGGGTTGTTGCAGAAAGGGGTTGCAGCGCTGCAGCTGTCCACTTCTGGGTGGCACCAGAATAGCGAGCAGAACCATCTGTGAACCAGGCCCTAGTCTTCTCTTCTTCAGTTAGCTGATCATAGGGCACACCCCAGGAGGCCATAGGTGCATGCTTGGGAACAGGCATTGCAACAGGTTGGGGAACCATAGGCATTTGGGCAACTTCTTCATGCAGCTTACTTGTGCCTTCAGGACCCGCTCGGGCCCTGTCTCGTATGTACCACTTCCATTTGATAATAGATTGCTGCTGTGCCCGTCCAACTTTATGGCTTGCTGGGTCAGATAACACCCAACTCATGATGGGTAACTCAGGTCGCATGGTAACTTGGTGACCCATTGTCAGACGTTCAGTTTCCACTAAGGCCCAATAACAAGCCAAGAGTTGTTTCTCAAAAGGAGAGTAATTGTCTGGATGATGGCAGGGCCTTGGTCCAAAATCCCAAGGGTCTCTCTGTGATTCACCTATGGGAGCCTGCCAGAGACTCCAAACAGCATCTCTATCTGCAACAGACACTTCCAATACCATTGGGTCTGCTGGATCATATGGTCCAAGTGGCAAGGCAGCCTGTACAGCAGCTTGAACCTGCTGAAGAGCCTTCTCTTGTTCTGGGCCCCACTCAAAGCTGGCAGCTTTCCGAGTTACTTGGTATATGGGCCTAAGTAACACACCCAAGTGAGGAATGTGCTGCCTCCAAAATCCAAACAGGCACCAAACGCTGTGCTTCTTTCTTAGTGGTGGGAGGGGCCAGGTGCAACAACTTATCCTTTACCTTAGAGGGGATATCTCTACATGCCCCACACCACTGAACTCCTAAAAATTTTACTGAAGTGGAAGGTCCTTGGATTTTGGTTGGTTTATTTCCCATCCTCTGTTGCGCATATGCCTTACCAACAAATCCAAAATGCTTGCTACTTCCTGCTCACTGAGCCAATCAGCATAATATCATCTATATAATGGACTAGTGTGATACCTTGTGGAAGAGACAAGCGATCAAGATCTCTGCGAACCAAGTTATGGCATAGGGCTGGAGAATTAATATACCCTTGAGGTAACACTGTAAATGTATACTGCTGGCCTTGCCAACTGAAGGCAAATTGCTTCTGATGATCTTTATGAATAGGTATGGAGAAAAAAGCATTTGCAAGATCAATGGCTGCATACCAAGTACCAGGAGATGTGTTGATCTGCTCAAGCAACGAAACCACATCTGGTACAGCAGCTGCAATTGGAGTCACAACTTGTTAAGTTTGCGATATCTGTCTTCTGCACAGGCCAAATGGGAGAGTTAAAAGGAGAGGTGGTCGGAACCACCACCCCTGCATCCTTCAAGTCCTTTATGGTGGCACTAATTTCTGTAATTCCTCCAGGGATACGATACTGTTTCTGATTCACTATTTTCCTTGGTAGAGGCAATTCTAAAGGCTTCCATTTGGCCTTCCCAACCATAATGGCTCTTACTCCACATTTCAAGGAACCAATGTGAGGGTTCTGCCAACTTCTAAGTATATCTATTCCAATTATACATTCTGGTACTGGGGAAATAACCACTGGATGAGTTCGGGGACCTACTGGACCTACTGTGAGTCGAACATTAGCCAAAACTCCATCAATCACCTGACCTCCATATGCCCCTACTTTAACTGGAGGGCCACTATGCTTTTTAGGGTCTCCTGGAATCAATGTCAACTCAGACCCAGTATCTAGTAAACCCCGAAATGTCTGATTATTTCCTTTCCCCCAATGCACAGTTACTCTAGTGAAAGGCCTTAGGTCCCTTTGTGGAAGGACAGAAGAAAGACTAATATTAAAGCTTTTTGCTATGGTGCCAAGGTCCTTCCTTAAAGGAACCCGGCCTCCCCTTCATTCAAGGGGTTCTGGATCTGTAAACTGGCTCAAGTCTGGAAATTGGTTGACAGGCCGTGATTCTCTGCTACTACGAGTAAAGGCAGCTTTTCCTTCATTTCTGTTAGAATTTTTCTGCTTGTACAGGTCAAATAAGAACTTTGTAGGCTTCTTATCTATTTTACTTTTGGGGACACCATGGTTAATTAGCCAATGCCAAAGGTCTAAGTGAGTCATAAGTACTGTTCTGTCTAGGCTGCACATTATGGTTAGTGCTTACTTTGCCATTGGCGATTCAATGCTGCCACTTGGCCCCTACTACTCCTCGATCCACCTAGGCCCATTGAATTTAAGTCTTCCAACTGGGCGGCAGCATCTCCCATTGTTAGGTCTGGAACAAGGAGAAGAGCAATGATAGGAGCCTTCATATTTGGTGCTGCCCCTCTCACCAATTTATTAAGTACATTTCTGGTAAAAGGCATGTCATCTGGATTCTCCCATTGAGAATTGGATTTTAAAGAACGTATCCAGTCAAGCATACCAATTTCCCTGAGCCTCTTAATCCCATCATCAACATTAAACCAAGGAATGTCTGGAATCTCTAGTTCCTTTTCAGATGGCCAAACTTTAATAAATACTTCAGCTACCCACTCAAATAAACTCTTGGCACCATTTTTAACTCTATGAGTAGCAGTGTTAAACCTAGAATCTCTACTCAATGGGCCCATTTCTTTTTACCATTTTAGTTTTATGCTCCTTCCACCAGTATCCCATAGCCTTACAATCCATTCCCAGGGGTATTCCCCAGACTGCTGCTTAAACATGTTAGAAAAGTCATGGAGTTCTTTAGGAGTATAGCGTACCTCCTCATGGACCATACTTTCTATTTCACCTTTAGGAGCCTGTTTAGCCTTAAGCCTAGTTATAGGCCTGGAAGCAATCACAGGTGGGCGTGCCATAAAATCAGCATTTTCTTGAGGCAAAGTCTTTGCTCTCCTTTCAGACAAATCATGAGTAATTCCCTATGCAAAGATGGAGATAGCAATTCTGTAGAGGGGGGGTGGGGATTCATTCTCTGCTAAGGGTGGGGAGACCATTTCATCAGGCGGAATAAATGCACCAGAATTTGAGAGTTCAACGTCCTGTCCTCATCATCAGTTTGGTCTTCCCCACATCAGCATCCCACTTTTCAGGATCCCACTCTTTGCCAATCAGCTTTTACTTTAACGCCGACACCTTTCGAGGCTGGGAATTAATTTACGTTGTAACTCAGCCACCCTAATAATCAAAGTTTGGGTTTGATTTTCACCAATTCGAGCCCTATTGCTACTGGAGAGAAGATTCTCTTCTAGGGCACACTTAGAAACTTCTAAGTTTTTTATGTGCTCTCTGAGTTCGATATTTTCCTCACTGAGATATTCCTTTTCCATTTGTAGTTTATTGAGAGATGCTAGAAACAACCAGCCAGCATCATCATTTTCCTTATTCTTACTCATTTTATGTAAAGTTTCATATACGGAATCGCTGAGCTTCTCAATCCTCGCAAGAGGGGCATCAAGACTGTCTAACACACCTACTTTTACCAGTTCTAGAAACAGTTCACTCCAAACAGTTGCAGTGTCCTCCATGCCACTAGGGGAGTCTTTAGCTGGAGGTTTCACTGGGTCAAAAAGCCAGCTCCAGAAATCACAAAGCTTGCCAGCAAAATTCATTCTTACAATTCTGTTTCTCTAGAACCACTCCTGGTACCAATTTCTGTATTAGTTAGGGTTCTCTAGAGTCATGGAATTCACAGAATGATATATATATATATATATATATATATATATATATATGAAATTTTTGAGTTGGCTTACAGATATGGCCGAGGTAGTCCAGCGAAGGCTGTCAGCAGCCGAGGTAGTCCAACGATGGCTTCCAGTAGCCGGTAGTTCCAACGATGGCTGCCAATAGCTAGCTGCTCAGTTCGGTAGTCAAGTAGGTGATGGCTGAAGGCTGGAGAACTCCTAGAGTCTTGGAAGGTCGAAGGAACCGGGCAGCCAGAAGGAAGAACGATTCCTAGCACAGCTGCAAGAAGGCATCTGTTCTCCTTGGTGGCTCCTTTTTATATGATACAGTACTGGGAGGATCCTTTGAGAGCTTTGGAGGTCCTGATAGGATCTAGGGTGGGTAATCCTTCAAGTAGTCTCAGTTGATCCTTTCCAGACATGGTCTCAGCCCAGCTTAGTTAATACTGGGTGTGTCAAGTTGACACCCAGGCTTAACTATCACACTGGGTAACCTGTGTCCCCAGCTCACTCTGGCTTAGTTCCTGTTCTGGTTTCATCTCTATCTTCATTTATGGGTTCACTACCACTCCATTTTGCTTCTCCACCTAATTCTTTTCCCCAGATTTCCCTTTCACCTCCTGTTTTGTGATTAGCTTGTAGGCCTCTCCGGACTTTGCTTTAGAGAAATTGTTTCTACCTTAGATAATCTACCATATTAGTTGCAATTGTCCATTTGAACATACTATACTTGTGTCTTCCCCAGGAGAGACACATCCTTAAGATATGTATTTCATGTGATCCACCAATACCTTGCAC